>JBBPDC010000149.1:1891929-1904922 GCA_037974485.1 Hemigrammopetersius urotaenia | reverse complement strand
CAACAAAACATTAACAGATTTCCCTAACATTAGTTATTGAACACACTTCACCGATGATAATATCGGCGGATAATATCGGCTTGGCTCTACCTTTTACACGCTATCACAATGGACAGTGCTGAGTGTTTTGGCAAAAAATGAAATCTTGCACACTTTTATGCTCACCCCAGATGGAGTGGAAGTTTTGGTCAGTTTTTGTGAGAATGACTATCATACACAGGGAGAAATCAAGATCGTTGGTTTTGGCTGTAGCGGTGACATTTTGTTCATTTCTGTAGATCACAATTAGTCATACTGCACCCTCAACCACATCTACGGGTCTGGATGTGGTTTCAGTGGGTCGAGAGAAGCTTTGAGCTTTGGACAGGTGTGTAATGAAGAGATTTGGGTCACTATTGACTTCTTGACTTGTTTTCTGACCTTCCAGCTCAGGCATGTCTTGGCTGATAAACTATATCTGTTGTAAGAGGGAAAAAACTAAAGGTAGACTCACGAGTGAGTAGGATACGTGATTTACATGCATGCAAACCATCCAACCACCCCCCACCCCCCTTTCCGGCTCTGACTTTATAGATGACTATAGGCTTCTTCGGTCAAAACCTTATAACATTAAATAGCTCTTTATGGAATGGAGCCCAGTTTCTCATCTCATCTTACAGCTATAGAAAGAATAAGAATGTTGTTTATCATGCTCCGGTGAAATAAGCATACAGGCAGCTGCTCCCTGTTTTATTGCTTTTCACCACAGGCCTCTTAGGTTTATGTTATTCGAGACCGTATTGATTTTTTATTGAAGCCTTTGGCAGAGAGCGACGCTGAGCCTGAGCAGAAGCCAGAATCCAAATGGAGGAGAAATGAAAGTGGACTACAGTTAAGGATCACAATAATGAGTGAAATGATTTCTGCCTGAAATCCAGCTCTGTGGTTTCCTGCATGGAAGTGAACAGTAGGTCGGTTTGTATTGTACGGTGCTGAACTCTGGACAATGGGTTCTGCTAAACGACCTTGCCTCTGGCTCTAGCCTCAAAACATCACATGATCATGGCTGTTCCTCTCCAGTAAGCGAGGACAGCACTGCTCACCCAGACCCGGCTTTTAAAAAGGAACTGAAATGGACATTTGGCTGGGAGGAGTCCTCACATTTCCACATTTACGGTCAGGAATAGAGAGAGGAAGTTGGACCCATTTGTGGCATTTTTATCACTAGGCTGTCTGTGTGTGTGTTTGTGTGTGTTGGGCTTTTTGAGGAATAATCTCAGTACTCTGACGTCTTGAGTTACAGAGGAGTTTTATCTGGAGTGGTTTCTGGTTTACGGTGGTTTCTGGTTGGTTATCCCCCATAATTTGTCAACAGTCTCTCATAATACCTCAAATAAACAAGCGATGTTACCTAGCAAAGCTAGGCTAGGCAGTCACACCTAAGTTGAATAATAAAGTTCAGAGTACTTTATATTGTGGGGATGATTTTTTGGAAAACAATACAAAGTATTCTGTGGATCAATGAGGTCACAGTCTCTACAACACATACTTAGTCGTAGTGTTTATCATCCAAGCTGACAACCGAACCTAAGCGCATCTGTTTTTCAGTATAGTTTCAATAATGGTAAAACAGTGATAAATAAACTATTGTGGAATACTAAGGAAAACTTGCTACACAAGCTTCTCTAGACTGAATTGTTTTGCTGTCCTAACCATTGATTATGCAGAAAATTTAGAATAATCTGTGAAATTTCCATTTATAGACAACGCTACTGAGTTGAATTTAAGGCTGTTCTTCTATGGCCTCAAAGGCTTGCTTTTGCACTTTTTTGCTTCGTTTTGGGAAGAGCGTGTCTCTCAGACCTGGATAATACTTCAGCTGTGTTGTGAACATCTGGGTGTGTGCCTGAGAGACAGACGCGCTGCACTGAAGAGCTGGACGTGCGGGATGAGCAGGACAAACAGGTTTGTTGCCTGTGATTCAGTATGGCATCACGTCTTTGAATCTTGTGATCTTTTCCTATAGGTTTTCTCACTCCATAAATAGTCCAGGTAGCATAATTTGGCCGTGTGCCATGTACACAAGCTACATAGAATGTTTTTGTGATGTTCTATCTCTGTTTTTCTCCATGGTTTAAGGTTATGTCTCAGTTTCATTAAGGCTTTGACACCTGATCAGCATGGTGGCTGTCGGCATGTGATTGTTTATGGAAATGACTGCATGTGATTGGTTCAAATCAGAGCCGACCCAGTTAGATCCCGTTTCAAAGAAAACATCAGATGCATTTGTTATGCAGGGGTGGGGGGGTGATTTTTTATGAACACCAGTCAATGTGCAGATCAAGAAGAGAACTGAGAGTCCTCTCTGGAGACAGGATGTAAAACAAAGCCACGCTTCTGCTTTTAAATGCATGTCTAAGTGTGGCCTAAGTGGAACAAACAAGAATGATTAACACTAACTCGATCGGCAGTAGGTTAAGTTCACGTTTGTTTGTTTTTCTCCTCGTTTGTCAGATTGGATAGTCATTTTTTGTGTATAGTATGTAGCTGTGCAGGCTGCCAGAAGGAGGGTTGCAGATGAGGAACGAGTGGGAGAGATGGAGCCATTGAGATGTAATTGTATTCAGATGCCTTATTTAAGGAGACCCTGGAGCAGAAGAACTCAGAAAGCCTTGAAAGTGTGTGTGTGTGTGTGTGTGTGTGTGCGTGCGTGCGTGCGTGCGTGCGTGCGTGCGTGCGTGCGTGCGTGCGTGCGTGTGCGTGAGATTGCGTGCATGAGCATCAGTCAGTCTGCAGATACAGAAGAGAACTGAGAGTCCTCCCTAGAGATCAACACAAAGCCATGCTTCTGCTTTCACCAGAGCTGTCATGCTATTGCCTTTGAATGATGCTAATGTTGCTTTCATACACGCCTCTTCAAAGTAGCTTCCAGCAAGCTGCAAAGTCTCTCACTTTATGCTAAAGGCTGTAAGCTGAGGCGTAGTTTCCCCAGTGGACACGGGAGAGTTGGGGGGGTGGGGAGGTTGAATGTTATCTAGCTGACCAATTGTCTCGTTCCAAATGGTATAAACTTTAGCATGAACGAACTGATAACATGATTTTCTGTGAGTTGCGTGACGATATGCATTGTTACTGGTTGAGTGATCTATTACAGTGAAGATAAAAGAACTTCAAAATAATCAAAAGAAGAAAAGCAATTAATTGATTGTTGATAATCCACTCTATTATCACCAAATCAATACAGCTTTACTCGAGATCAACAATCAAACGATGTGATATGGTTAGCTAACATTAGTTAGGGCAACCAGTAATGTTAATGCAGAGAGCCTGGGACTTTGCAGATTAGTTGATTAGCTTAGCTAGCATACCTGTGGTATGAATGATGGAGATATGTATGAAGACACTTGAACAATTAACATGAAATGTAAAACCTGCCCATTCACGGCACTACTGATGTAATGTTACAGTTTTCCACGCTTTGCTGGACAGACAGTCAGGGAAGATATCCTAGTATTAGCAGTCAGTATGCTAGCTGTTTTATTATTCACCGCTTTATTTATTTGCCACAAGTGTTAAGCTGGCTTGTACCTACCTACTTAACATCTATGGGGAAATGTCTATGCTATGTATGAAATCTTTAGAGCAATAAAAAAAAAAAAGGCTAATAGCTGCCCATATAGTCGGCACCACTGCGTCAGTAATGCTACTCGTTTCTGTGCTTTACCAGACATTTAATGTTAAGTGCATTGTGTGTAAATGATTTGAAATGGAACCAAAACACAGACCTTTCTTTCAGAAATATTTCTGCCCGTTGCTAGATAGGTAAAGTGTAAAATAAAGTGTCCATTTGTCATATGTGAACACACTACAGTGTGAAGTTTCTCTGTATTAAACCCATTCATCAAGTGAAGCAGCGGGCAGCCAGGAACACAGCACCCGGGGAGCAGTGTGCAGGGCGATACCTTGCTCAAGCACCCCCCGTGGTGCTACTAGCAGTCCTGAAGTTGGAAGCCGCGACCTTCTGATGGCACCAGCTCCAGCACCAGTCAAATATGGTTGATGAATTCACTATATCAGCCCTCTAGTAACAGCAGTTTCAGGCTATGCTTTAGATAAATAGCCAAAAGATGTGACATTGTCAGCTGACATTATCTGGTGTTACCATTTACTTGACTGTGCTTTTCATTCTTGCTCTGTATAAAAATATTTGAACAGTTAACACGAGGCTAAAAACAGCACAGTGCAGAAAATGAATATTTAATGTTAGGGTTTCACCAACTTCACCCCACTCCAGCTCCTGAAACCAAAAAAGCCTGAACCTGGGAGAAGATAAATAACCTTTGACATCACAGCTGTTTAACCAGACGGATAAAACCTCTTTTACATTTTACATCTCTGTTTCCCATGCTTTTATTGGCCGTGTCATGAAGCGGCAGGCCGGGTGTTTCCAGTGTAATTACAGGCCTCAACAGCTACGTGTGAATTTATTTGATTGTAGTCCTTTAGGTTCCTTGAAAGGCCTGATTAGCCTCTTGCCATCCTCTCGTCTGGGTGGTAGCTGGTGTGAAACCATTGTGTCTTAAGTGTGAAACTGTGCAACACCTTCGTAAAAACTGCTGAAGTGTGAAAGTGTTTCGAGTGGTCCCTCTTTGATGCCACAAGCAGACATTTTCTGGAGGAGCCGGCTTTGATTCATTCTTATTTAGGTGGAAAAAAACAACCCTGTGTTTCTCTCTTACTCAGTCACCACCTCTCTCTCTCACACACAAACACACACACGCACACAAATAAACCAATTAACAAGCAGAGATTCATGTTGCCACATCTGGGGATGTCTGTAATAACAGACATCCCCAGTTAGCTCCATATTCTAGTCAGATTGGTGTGAATCACTCAGAGCTGTGGAATCATGATCTTGTGCTTCACATGATTATGGAACTCTGGAATGTTTCTATTTTGCTTTCATAAAATGCTTTTTTGACGTGGATCGCAGGTTTAGGTGGAGCTTGTTTGCACCCTTCAGCAGTTCAGGGTTTTCCTAATAATAGAACCAAAAGGTCTTTTCCCAGAGTGACCCTAATTTGAAGGGAAATGGAGAAACATATTTTTAAGATAGACATGTTTCGGCTTCCCTCAGTGACACACAGAACTAATCACACAGGTGTTACTTAACACATCACGTGAGTCATGGTCAGCTGATTCAAATTTACTCTGCCTCAAACAGAACCTTTCACACAGAATCATTTGATGCTAAAAATAGGCAAAGACCGTGATAACTGTGAAATGAAGATTGGATTTAGTGTCTTCAAAAACACCCTTAAAAATGTTTTAGAAGGAGATTTCCTTTGGAGATCGACCCAAAGAGCAACAACATAACTGTTAACAAATCTGTCGTATTTGATTTGAATCTTTAAATCCAAATGCAATTAAATCCAGTCAGGATTTGATTATGATCTCATATGAAAAAGAAATACATAAATCATAAACATAAAAAATACACAAGTCTTACACTGCCAGAAACAAATTGTATGTGGCACATACCACAAATATGGCCGATTTCTCATTTTCCTCATGTATGTATAAAGCAAATATGTACAGTGCTTATATTTTGCTTGCATGATGCAAAACTATGTACGTTTATATTTAATGTGCATTTTACATGCAGTCTGACTTCTCTATATGCTGTATTAGAACCTCATATGTAGTTTATAGGGAAGTCAGTGTAAGATTTGTTGTAAGTTGTATGTATTTCTTTTTCATATGGGATTCATTTGGAAACTATTCCGTTTATCGTAAAATCTTAAACCACAATTTGATTTTGGTTCAGTTTACATACGATTTCTATAAATACATCATACATGAATGTGGGGGACTAGTAGACAATGATTCTGACTGACATATTTGCAAATAGCTTGGGAGTTTTATTTTGGCCAAGAAGTGCATTTTACTTCATTGAATGATAAAACGAATTAATTTTAATATTAATTTCACACGGTGTGATATATTTGTTTTTTTGCCAAGACACTTCCCACATATTGCCTTTCACTCGAACTGTACTAAAGTCAGAATTCCTTGGTTTTTTGCAGGTTTACTGGTTGGAACTCTGGACGTTGTGCTGGACTCCAGTGCCCGCGTGGCCCCTTACAGGATCCTTTACCAGACGCCCGACTCGCTGGTCTACTGGACCATCGCTCACGGTAAGATGCTGCCTGCAGAAACCCCCCTAGAGCCCCCCATTCCAGAATATTCTCTCACATCCGGCGGTCTCCAAGTTCCAGCCATTACCTCATGCCCCATTGGGCTTAAAGGGGGAAGTCAAAAGCTCGGAAATCAATTATCTTTATCCTCCTTTCCTCCTTCCCTTCTTCAAATGGTGTTTAACTAGTGGTTACGTAATTGTTGTATGATCTCAGCGCCCAACTGATGGGGTAGTAGCCAATGAGGCGGTGTTTCAGTCGGCGGGCACAATCTTATACTGACAAGGGATGCACTGATGGGGGAATTCTGGGCCTATACCAGTATCTTAGGTGTTTCATGTACATATTGCTAGATGGTGATGATAATACACATTCAGAAATGAGGCTAGACATTCCTGAATTAACATAAGTGAAAGTGACCATTTGTCATACGTGAGCACACCACAGCACACAGTGTGAACAGCACGAAATTCAACCTCTGCATTTAACCCATTCACCAAGTGAAGCAGGGGGCAGCCAGGAGCACAGCGCCCGGGGAGCAGTGCGTGGGGACGGTACCTTGCTCAGGATAACAGACAAGTATAAACATGGATGCTAATTGGCTAGCCTGTTTTGCCCCACCAACATTCATCGTATATGTATAAACCACTCTATATGAAAGTGTGTTGGGTAGATTCAGTTGAAGAAATAGGAACAGTTGTTTTCAACGCAAAGGGCTGTAAGGTCCTTAAAGATACAAGGAGCCTAGATAAAGGAGTTCCAACCACTCCGCATTAAGCACCACCAGTATACTGATCACCGCCGGATCTGGAATGATCTGCACCTGATCCTTTACTGGGTTAGGACTTTCTGTTAGATGTGCTTTGTTATGCTTGAGTGATTCATGTGTAGGTCATTGTATAGCTTAACAAACAAAAAGCAGGTAACTGGTAAGATTGAGGGGCTGGACTGCGATGAACTTCGGGAAGCCTGGAGAACTGTTCCTCAAGACTATATTAAAAATACAAGAAAGTCTGAATCTTTGGAAGCAAAGTATATAGTATATATATATATAGTATATTTGTGCACATGTATGAATTATTGTTCAGAAAATTATGTTTGTGTATCCCTAATATAAACTGCTGCATGCTTTGCAATGCTTTGTGCTGTTTACGCCGACACGCTTCTGCTGGTATTGATTGAAGAGCCAAAAATCTCCCTCTTAGCTCCAGGCTTTCAAGTACAGTGCATCTGAGCGTGCGTAATTAAATTTGGCCTTGGCGCTTATGGCAGCTGAGTGATATTTTCCAGCCCCCCCGTCAAACTTCACTGCACTGTTTTACAGATATTATCACTCTAGAGAACATGTGCTTCAATTCAAATCAGCAAAACTTCTCATTTGACGAAGTGCACCCAAACTTTCACATAAAACTGTACCTGCTAGATTTCATGTATTAATATTCCACCTCTTCTATTCTCTGCTGTTCATCTAGTTTGAGTTGATACATTCTGAACAGTTATGCAAGTTATGGCATGTTTTAGAGTTAAAAGTTTCCTAAAACGTATAAATGATTAACGAACAAAACGGCCCCAAAACTGCAGTCGAAGAATAAAAGGCCATTATATGCACCTGCCAGACCGTCATCTAATCTGGTACCGGAAAAGCTTACAAAACGCACCTGGCATTAGAAATGCAAACTTTGGGTTTGCCATCTGTTTAGCTTCTATTTTCTGTTAATAACTGGGGCACACTTAATGCAGAGTACTTCATAATAAGAGCACTTTTTATTAAATACCCTCGACGTTTAGTGGAGTATAGGTTATCCATGGGTTGCTGCCCCCTGCTATTACTGGAATTCACTTCATTAGAGCCTCTTTGCTATTATTGCAGCAAGTGCTGCCCACCTGATGGAAGAAATAACACCTGAATAGCCGGCCAAATCAATCTGAACGTATCCTAGCGACAATTAGCCCGTGTAACAGAACAGGCCCGCAGATGCTTTAGTGTGAAAATAGGCTGGGCATCCAGATATGGTGCAGTGTAAGACTGGCCATGTTAATGACTGCTGTTAATCAATATTGAAGAGGTGGTGCAAGCTGGGCCATATCTTGTTAAAGGCGTCTTGGACATGGGGGATCATTAGCTAGGTTTGAGTCTGTCAGACCTTAAAGGAATATCAGGCCAGCTCAAGCCATTCTGTTATGTAATGGAATGATCCTACAATGTGAGGCCGCTTCAGAAAGATTTAAAGGGCCTATATTTGACTTTTTGCATTTTATCCCTTTTCCCCAGGGTCCACTTATTTACACTACCAGTCAAAAGTTTGGACACACCTTCTCATTCAATGTCTTTTCTTTGTTTTTGTTATTTTCTACATTGTAGTGAAAATATTGAAAATGAACAAAATGATGAAGGAACACATGGAATTATGCAGTAAACAAAAAAGAGTTAAATAAACCAGACTCTGTTCTGTAATAAGGGAATGATGGACTGTTTTTTACTGAGTTCAGTGGTTCTGGCCATAATGTGCAGCAGAACCGTAGTGGAACAGGATCACTGTGGACCCACCCGACCCTCACAGCTGATGATCCCAAACACATTAAGAAGGAGATAAACTCCACTAATGAACTCTTGATGAAGAAACTCCTGTTAATTAAACACCATTCCAGGAGATTCCTCATGAATCTGAGTGAAAAAATGCCAAGAGTATGCAAAGCTGCCATCAGAGCAACAGGTGATGTTTTCAATATTAATCTGCAATGTAGCCCAGAATAACAACAAAGGGAGCCGTTGAGGGTGTGTCCAAACTTTTGACTGGTAGTGTATTTGGTTTTCTATATCAAATTATACACTAAATTTTCTCTTCTTATTGCATTTTTACAGTTAAATTTAAAAACATTTGAACTCTGTGTAAAATAAATTGACATGGCAGATTCAGATGGGACTAAAATCATAGAGAAAAAAAATACTAAGAAATAATAATTTCACCTCCCCATGTAAGACAGATCCCGTCTGCACAGTACTTTAGTGATGCACTTTTACAATTCTGTGCAAAAGTCTTAGACACTTATGCAGATAGTTAAACCTTCTCTTCCTCGGTGTGTGATAAAGTGTCTTTCTGCTTCTAAGTGAACATTAGAACAAATACAAATGAGAAAAACAGTAAAAAGTATCAGGATTAGTTCTGTGTGTAAAAGTGGTTGATATTGTGTGAGCTGGTGAGGAGAACACAGGTTCGGTTCCAGATTCCTCCCCAGTTCCTCCTGGATTTGTGAAGCTCCTGATTTAATTTAATGAAGGACTGATGGGGGAAACCAGGTTTCAGTATCTTCTCAAGAACGCTATTTGTATTTACTCTTTAGTTTGATTTAGTATATTCAGTACTAATGTGAAATAACACTGGTCATATGAAACTTTTACATTTTACTGTATGTGGTACATTTACGAGCTGCTGGCGTCTGGAAGTACTGATTAAAACTTCAGGCTTCAGTGAATCGACATGGAATGGACCTTGTGTGAGCAGGTCGTTAGTGCATGCAGGGCTGTTGGAGCAGAGGCTAAGCTCTTTATGTGTTTGGGGAGAACGGCTAATATGTGAAAAATTAGTCTCGGCCCGTGGAGAGCTGAACAGATATGGAGCCGAGTTTGTAATTAGGCCAGCAGAGATAAATGAGTTGCATTTCTGCTTAAGATTTTTTTTTTTTATGTTTAGTCAATGAAGGCGGAATGAACGGCTTGCTATAGAAAAGATTTCAGTTGAACCGGACATAATGCTAGTTTAATGGATTTTTTTTGCTGTGGTTGAGAAATTCTTCGAATATTGAAAACCAGTGGCATAAAGAATGAGGGAATTCAGATTGGATGGAGCACCTCGGCCCACACAGAAACACTCATCTAGGCCTGTGATTGGTACACAGTGGAAAACATTGAGATTGGTTAGAGAGCTCATTTGCATGTCACAGTAACAAGAAACATTCAACATGTTATTTTAGAAAAATGTTTTAATGTTATTACTCACTGTGTGTGTGTGTGTGTGTGTCTCTCTCTCTCTCTCTCTCTCTCTCTCACTCTCTCTCTCTCTCACACTCTCACTCTCTCGCTCTCGCTCTCTATCTCACTCTCTCACTCTCTCACTCTCACTCTCTCACCTTCTCTCACTCTCTCTCTCTCTCTCTCACACTCTCATTCTCGCTCTCTCATCTTCTCTCTCTCTCTCTCTCTCTCTCTCTCTCTCTCTCTCTCTCTTTCTCTCTCAGGGACCTCCCGAAGAGAGATCACTGAACACTGGGAGTGGCTGGAGCACAACCTCCTGCAGACTTTGTCGATCTTTGAGAATGAGAACGACATCACTACCTTCGTCAAGGGCAAAATTCAGGTGAGGAATCTGTAATTACCCCAAATTCCCACAAGCCCCTAAATGTGCATTAGTGTTACACCACTGGACACACTTAAGAACAACAACGTACGCAACATAGCTGTGTTTGTTAGTTTTTGTTATTCCTTTTCTGTGATGTGGATGTGATTTACTGTAACTGAGGGTTCAGACGATTGGAGAAGACCAACCTATCTACAGTTATTACTGTCAGACTATAGATTCATACTGGATTGAAGTTACTTTACAATGATTACTGTCAGATTCATACTGGAGAAGATCGCACCACAGTCATTACAGTCAAAACACATACATAAAAGCACTCCCCAGTTAATAATGCCAGATTGTAAAAAAACTGCAGACTCATACAGGTTTAAAATCAGGGAACTTGCTGATAATCCCTGTATGACAGCGTCTAATGAATGGAGCTTTATACTTGTTTTTAAAAGTCTGTTTTTAGGGAAGATTATTTAATAACTCCATTCTTCCCTCTCTCAGCCCTCATGAGAGATCATGAGACCAAGGTTATTTGCTAACTCAAAGAATTTGGCTTCTGTCCACATTTAAGGTCAGCCTGCTAGGCTGCTAATGCTGAGGAAATGTGCAGAAAACAGCGAATTTCACTCTACTTTCATAAACATGTACACAAACAGAGCTTTAAAATCAGAGTCAGTTATTTGTTTGTATTGCTTGGGCTCCCTGCTGTTCAGTTCTCAGTTCAAACAGTTTAATAAATGTTGTAAAAGTAGCTGTTGTGCTAAATTGCTCATTGATTTGTGAACTGCGGACAGAGACACAAAGACAGTCGTACCTGTTCCCCGCTGCTAGTGACTTCTCATAATACACAGATGATAGGAAACATATGGTGTTGATATTTGCATTTTCTCTTTCTCTGTTTCTCTGTTTCTCTCTCTCTCTCTCTCTCTCTCTCTCTCTTTCTCTCCATATATTTCTCTCTCTCTTTCTATTTCTCGCTATCTGTTTCTTGCTCTATTTCTCTCTTTCTCTCTCTCTCTCTATTTCTCTCCACATATTCCTCTCTCTCTGTTTCTCACTCCATTTCTCTCCCTTTCTGTTTCTCTCTCTCTCTCTCTCTCTCTCTCTCTCTCTCTCTCTCTCTCTCTGTTACTTCTCTATTTTCTCATTTTTTCAATTTCTATTTCTCTTTCTTTCTCTCTCACTCTCTTCCTCTGTCTCTTGCTCACTCTTTCTTTCTCTTTGATTCTCCATCTCTGTCTCTCTCACTCTCATTCTCTATCACTTTCTATCATTCTCTCTGTTTCTTTCTCTTGCTCTTGCTCTTTATCTGTCTTTCTTGCTCATTATCTCACTCTCTCATTCTCTATTTCTCTCTATCTTTTATTGTCTCTCTTTCTCCATAATTCAATCTCTCACTCATTTTCTCTCTTTTTATCTGTCTGTCTCTCTCTCTCTCTCTCTCTCTCTCTCTCTCTCTCTCTCTCTCTCTCTCACATCTTCTCCATTTCCCCATCATCTCTATAATCATTTCTATCTCTCATTGTTTCTCTCACATTCTCACTCATTCTCTCACTCATTCTTTCTCTCTCTCTCTCTCATATACACAATCACTCTCACTCACTCCATTACTCCCACCTCCGCAGGGCATCATTGCTGAATACAACAAAAATCACGACATCAAGGAGGACGATGATACTGAGAAGTTCAAGGAGGCCATAGCGAAGTTCCGGAAGCTGTTCGGCATGCCAGAGGAGGAGAAGCTGGTGAACTATTACTCCTGCAGTTACTGGAAGGGCAAGGTGCCCAGGCAGGGCTGGCTCTACCTCAGCATCAACCACCTCTGCTTCTACTCCTACCTGCTGGGCAAGGAGGGTGAGTGTGGTAACAAGATGAATTTATATGGGATGCTTTTGGGCTATTTTTATTCTATTTGTAGTTAAACTTTCACACGGTGTAAAAGGCAAAGGTATGAAATAATACATAAATATATATTATGAGATTTTCTGTCTGCAGTGTTATTTAAAATATTGTGCAAAAGTCTTGAGCCTCCCCTCATTTCTTCATAATTTACTTCCAAAGATACATTCTTTCTTGTATTTTAATGTAGTTTTGAGGAACAGGTCTCCAGGCTTCCTGAATGACTTTTAAAGTCTCTCATTTATAGTCTAGTCCCTGAACTGTTCCTGATTTTGGTTTAAGCCACACAGTGACCTTCGTATGAATCATTCAAGCAGAGCAAAGCACCTATAAGTTAAGTCCTGAACAGATGCAGATGATTCCAGATGATCAGGCGGTGATCAGTATACTGGTGGTGCTGAGTGGTTGGAACTCCTTTGTCTAGGTTAATTGTACACTTGGGCACATTGCAGCCTGTCACAGTAAAACGTTTATTCACATTTTTATCTACTCTGAAGGCCAAAGATAAGACAGTTTGACAGAAATAAGAGTATTTTTGCAGCAACAAAGCAAAATATAAATGGGTGTGT
>JBBPDC010000149.1:1879714-1891829 GCA_037974485.1 Hemigrammopetersius urotaenia | reverse complement strand
GTATGTGCCTGTGTGTATGTGCCTGTGTGTATGTGCCTGTGTGTATGTGCCTGTGTGTATGTGCCTGTGTGTATGTGCCTGTGTGTATGTGAGAGCGAGAGCAGCTGCCATAAAAGTAATTGCTGTTGCTTTGTTGACAGAATAATGGGAAATCATGGTCAATATACCCTATTAGCTGTTCCTTCCTGGAAAAATGCTTAAGACTTACACAAACAGCAAATTACTGCTCTGGCAAATCTGCTCTGAGCAAGTCTCATAATAAAGTCTCATAATGGAGATTACCGTCTAAACCCTTCTGTGGTGGTAACGCTGCTCTCTGCTCCTCTCCCTGTTCAGTGAAGCTGGTGGTCCGCTGGGCAGACATCACCCAGCTGGAGAAGAATGCCACTCTCCTGCTGCCGGACATGGTGCGAGTCAGCACGCGCTGCAGCGAGCACGTCTTCTCTGTCTTCCTCAACATCAACGAAACCTTCAAGCTCATGGAGCAGCTGGCCAACATTGCCATGAGACAGCTCCTGGACAACAAGGGCTTCGAGCAGGACCGCTCGCTGCCCAAACTCAAGAAGAAGTCTCCTAAGAAAGTGTCAGCCCTCAAAAGGTAGCGCTGCTTTAATGCCAGTAAATACAACTAGAATTCGTTTCTGTGGGAAAACGTGAAGTGTGATTGGGTGGTTGCTATGGTGTTGCTAGGTGGCTGCTTTAGTGGTTTCTAATGATTGCAGTGGTTCTGCTGGTTAGTAACTAATGGCGCTGCAGTTCCAAGGCAACGCGATGGAACAAAAACTCACTACAAACCGCTCCAACTGCGACCGATTGTTTCCTTATTAATAACCAAGGTGACAGTTGCAAATGTTTTTTATTAAATAAATTACGGGCACTGTGGGTTGAACATAGACATTTAAAAGTGAAAAAAGTGAACGTGACCACAGCATGAAATTCTTCCACTGTATTTAACCCATTCACCAAGTGAAGCAGCGGGCAGCCAGGAACACAGCAGAGTGTAGAGACTTGCTCAAGGTTACCTCAGAGGTGCTTAACAGTCTTGGGAATTGAACCCACGACTTCCTGATCGCAGGGTGAACGCCTCAATCACTAGGCTACCAGCTTTCTCAACGCGTGCACGTGAAAACAAGCGGGGGACAAATATGTGCATCTGCGAAATAGAATAAACCACAGAGACAAAATGTGTTTGAGCAAAACAGAGCTGGCTCACTTAAACTCTCAAACTGACACACTTTTGACTCATTGATGGGCTCGTCTCTCCTGATGCTGTGTGTTTAGCGGCTGATTTCTCCTCTGCACTGCAGTGTTTTCTGTGCTTTTGGCTGGAGCTTACAGAGTAACTTGACATCACAGTGCCTGACTGTCTACTATACAAGCCAATGGGGGAAATTATTGATTTTAAATGATCAGTATTTGGCCCCTGATCAACTGATATGTGCAACACACTGGATATTAATTAATGTTTTAGTGTTGGAATCATGCCAAGATATCAAAAATCGGTGTTGTTCAAATTATTAACTATAATAATGATAATAATAATAATAATAGTAATAATAATAATAAAATGTAAGAAGAACAATAGTGTGATTTTGGATGCTACTATAGTTGTGATTTTATGAAGAAATGAGAAGGAATCTGTCACGTCTGAATAAGAATGGATCCAAATGCAGAGTAAATGCGGCAAACAAGTTTATTCCATCAAATACAGAAGCTGGTAGTGTTTTAAACCAGTCCAACAGGCAAACAGATCCAAATTAACAGGCAGGGAAACTGAATTATAGAGTACAAACAGAAGTCTGATAACAGTCCAACAAGCAAACAAACGGGGGAAGATAAGATTCAACGGGCAAGAAAATCAAAGACAAGGACATCCAACCAAACAAGAACACACAGTATGCACATAGAAACACTGATGATATTTTGCAATGCATTTTTCATATGAACTGGGTGTATTTTTACTGATTTTGCTCAAAAACTAGATTAATCTGATCAGTGGACTGGAAAGGAGTGGAGTTGAGTTGAATTGCCCGACTGAATTTCTGGACAGAAGCAAAGCAAGGCTGCCTAGATTTAAAAAAAACACATAGACTAAAAATCATACACAGTGACGCAATGAAGCTGTTTCTAGCATTGACACAGAGCTCCATTCTTCTACATTCTTCTACACCCGAGCTATTCGGGTTGACGCTGGCGTGTAGATCTATGACGTTTTTGTAGTCGGGAACATATGAGAAACTCCGAGTCTAAGCCTACGGGGGAAAAATAAATTATTTTCTTGAAAATCATTCATTTCATCCTGTGATTAAAAAAACATGGCAGCCCAGCATGAATCCATGGGCATTCCCATACAGTACTGTGCAAAAGTCCTATTAATATTTAAAACATTTATATGAACAGTGGGTTTATTCACATTAATCTGGTTGAATGTCCTAAACTTAAAAGAATAAACACATAATATACAGTAAACAGTGATTTTATGTTCAGTATATCACTGTGTTTCTTAAGGAAGTCCAGTGTGACTTTGTAGTTTCCATCAGAAACCTGGTGTGACTCAAGTCAGTCCTTCATTAAATTAAATCAGGAGCTGCTGATTTTGTGGTGGTGGCAGAGTGGGTAGGATACTTGCCTCTAGACCAAGAGGTCATGGGTTCGAATCCTACAGCACCACCAATGGGTTCCTGAGCAAGTTGCTCCAGGGAGACTGCCCCCTGTAGTTAGGGAGTGGAAGTCGCTTTGGATAAAAGCGTCTGATAAATGCCGTAAACGTGAACATAAATCCAAACATCGGCTCGAGGAACCGAGGAACCGAGGAGGAACCTGGAACCGAACCTGTGTTCTCCTCACCAGCTCCCACAACATCAACTACTTTTTACTGCTTTCTTGTTTGCATGTATTCTAATGTTCACTTTGCTGACGGAAAGAAACCATCACACTCCGAGACAAATGGATTTTAAGTACTCGCAAAGGTTGTAAAGTGTAGAGTGTAAATCCAGAGTGTAAAGTGGTGTGTAAACTAAGTGGTACATTAGATGTTTGGCTTGAGTACAGACTGTTCCCTTTCCAAATATGCATTTAGCCTCCTTATCTGAAATGATATGAAGTAAATGGGTGAAGGTAATGACCTGTATTTCTCACAAAAGCATCAAATGGTAGGTTAAAAGCAAGTCATACCACTGTACACTTTATTGTAGCTGAAAAGTTGAGTGTTAAACTCAGTTTAGGGTGCCAGTGGGGTCGTGTTGAGATTGTGACAGCCCAGTGCATCCCACACTGAACTGCATGCTTATGACAATAATTTAAGCCGCAGCAAGGTGCCAAACCCAAATAGCCTCTGTAAAAGAATTTGAACATTTAAGCACTTTATGAAGTCCAAAAAAGATTAGAATGTAAATCTCTGGAATATGGCCTGCTGCCAAGCTCATAAAACTGAACGCTGCAAATCTCATTTTTTGCAAAGCAAGCACTCACGCTTTCACCCTTAGTTGAGTGGAATAAATAGTTCTAATGCTTGGTTATTTGAGTTAGAGCTTAAACTTTAGATGTTTAGTTTTGTGTGGAAAAGTCATTATGATAATAAATTTGCCACAGTGATGCAATGGGGACTTGAAAATGGTTCAAAAGGTCATGAACTGGATCAGCCGAAAGGTATTCAACTCGAAGTTCATTCAAAGTTCTGTAGCTGGAAAGCAAAAGAGGAAAGTTTTGGGTACAGGATACAATTTGGTGGATGGTTTTCTAATATTCCGGCCCCTTCTTCTTCTTCATTCTCCTTTTGTTGTTTAACATAGGCCCAATAACACCACTGTCGGGCGAGTGAGCCAATCATTTTCAAAGATTTGAGTTGTTATTCTATACTACAGTTCTGTTCTATTCTGTACTGTGGATAGATTTATAAACATACTATACAATCTACTCAAAGGTGCAACAACTGGACAATAAGTGTGTTTTTGCTTATATCATTATGATAAAATCAAACCATCTTTAATGCAGCAAAAAATAAATGAGGATTTCGTATTTAGTTGATGTGTAGGTTTGTCAATGGTTACGTTTTTCTGGGCAGATAAATGCATATGTCCCACATAAATAGACTTTTGTGTAACTTCTAGAATTCTCAGTTGCCTAAAACGTGTTAAGAGGTCTGTAAATGTAAATGGGTTATATTTAATGCACTATATTTAATGTAATAAATAAAAGGAGCATCCAGCTCACTGAAAGTCCATGAAGGATTTGCGTTATTTAGACTGCTCTTTAATGTTTGAGTATAAGCTCTTCATTGCTCATCGCTTCTACTTCTGTATCTCCAGAGATCTGGACGCCAGGGCCAAAAGCGAGCGCTACCGGGCGCTGTTCCGCCTGCCGAAAGACGAGAAGCTCGACGGCCACACAGACTGTACGCTGTGGACCCCCTTCAACAAGATGCACATCCTAGGCCAAATGTTCGTCTCCACCAACTACATCTGCTTCACCAGTAAAGAGGAAACCATCTGCAGCCTCATCATCCCCCTCAGAGAGGTCAGTGTGTGGGCTGTTTGTAATAAATCCACCTACGCAAAGAGGGACACATCATAGACTGATCACAAAACATGGGTCTTCGAACTTCATTCATGTGGAATCAGGGGCTGATGGACAGGGTTGAGTTGGTGTTGATGTCACACAGCTACCCCTGTAATAGATATGTACAGGGGTGTGAATATGAATGTGAATGTGAATGTTCCCTTTAAAACTGAAGTCTGGAAGTCTGACTGAGTTGGGCTGAAATATGCAATATATGTTCTTTTCATTAATACAAGAAGTTAACAGTTGCTTGGCAACTATTGCATACTTCTATCAACATGACATTGCTTGGCAGATGAATAGTTTATTACAGTTACTATAAATAATAGTTATTTAACAGTGCTGTATTTGTTCAAATAGTGTTTTACCACAATAAGTGACTTGAGGTTGAACATAAGAGTGGCAATCTTGATTGGTGGGTACTTTAAAACACAGACCATTGTGGCTTTTTGCTTTAAATTAAAATCAGTAGGTAAGAAATCAGTAACAGGACCAGGGGTTCATGATGCTGGAATGAGAACAGAGCTGTTATTGCCCTTCTGAACTGTGTAGCTCATATTAAAAGGTGACCAACATGCTCTTGCTTTGAGGTTTACTAGAAGTGTTTTTGAATGCTTTGACTTGAGTTGACTCCATCGCATCACTAAGCTGATTAACAAGCCACGGAGCCTCAGAGCAGCTGTATAAGGGCTCATATAATGTGGAAACTTCACTTTTTCAATTAAAAAAGTGTATGTACTCGGAAACTGAGTAACAACGCAGTTTTCATGTGATGAAAACCAGCAGTGTGACAGTCCATTCAGCCCACAGCAGTTTAGCCCCACCCACTCAGCTGTTTTCAATGAGGCACAATACAGAGCAGCCATATATCTATCAACATATACATAAAATAATAATAGTGATTTATAATAATAATAATAATAATAATAATAATGTGTATATTATGTGATTTTTTTTGTCTATGATATAAACATTTAAAATGTATTTTGTTTTTAAACCAAAGATATGGTTAAAACGGCGTTACATTGGATAGGTACACTTCCAGAGAATCAATGCGCCGAGGTAATAAATCTCCGATGCTGGCAGGCCTATAATACAAGGCATCAGTGTGTGTCATTTTGAGATGCAAGTAACATCCTTTATGATGTTTCATTACCTGCACCTTGACACCATCGCCAGCTGGTGTATCCTCCGATTGGTTCCTGCAGATAAAATCCTAACAATAAACAGTGCTTGTATCGGTTCATACATACACCTGAGAAGACCTTGCTCTCTTTGATCTGCTGTTTGCTGGACATGAATAGGGCATCCCGTTCCGTTATGGCCACGTTGACTAGCTGCAGGTTCATTAATCAACACACGTGTCTGCTTTCTGGGGTGTGTGTGTGTGTGTGTGTTTGTAGAGGTTGTGTTGATGAAAACCATGCAGGATGTTGTGACAGTATAAAAGGCTGATATAGTGAGCCGTCGGCCTCCGTTAGCAGTCGTCAGGGTCTGCCAGCACCCAGCTGTCTGCCAGCTGGACACTCTGTTCATACTGCAGTTTTACAGAGTGGGAAGTTATACAGCAACCTGCATGTTTATAAAATACATTGGTTTACAGTTAAAATCTAATTGTCAAATTCATGACACACTTGACTGTAGGGCCACATTCCGTACTGATGCAGTTCTGTGTTATAAGAACCTTTGTAATGATTATTGGACATTTATGTTGCCTGACCGTGAAATACCACATCACTGAGTGGAAGAATTGTTCATTGCAATTATTGGAATGCATGAAAATGACTTTGGTGTATCATAGTTTAGTTACTTATAAACAGGTTACTCCGGGCTACTCAGTACACAGATTACTTGGTTTACTAACTTATTTTACATCCTATCATTTGGTAAAATCATAGTAATATCGTCGCTGTCGGGCAGAAACCTCGTAACTCCACTTTTGGTCTTTGTTGTTTTTTTTCATAGATCAATACTATTGGTCAGTCTCCACGTGGGCCTGTAAAATTTAGAAACTATCAACCGATGAAAAGTGTTGAAAATGGCTTGGGATTTTTGATGACACAGTATTCATTTATTTAGAATATAAATAGTTTTTTCAGTTTCCTGAAAAATAGCCGTTTTGGACATATGAGGTTTCCACCCGACAGCGACGATATGCTTTATTTCTTTATTCGGTTAGTTCATGGTGAGCTGCTCACTGTTCGCCACCTTTACTTTGAAGCCCTACCAACTGAAAAGCATGTCCAACTGTTCAACATCTGTCCCTCAGGTGACCATTGTAGAGAAAGCAGACAGCTCCAACGTCCTGCCCAGCCCGCTGTCCATCAGCACCAAGAACCGAATGACCTTCCTGTTCGCCAACCTGAAAGACCGAGACTTCCTGGTGCAGAGGATCTCCGACTTCCTGCAGCAGACCTCCTCCAAGATCTACTTCGAGAGGGACATCACAGGCAGCCTCAACAGCTCTGATGATGAGGTTGGACGCCATAATTACCATCTGCCTATTCTGCCTCGTCTCCATCTGGGAGCTTTGTGTCGTCTCAAAGCCCAATCAGCAGCTCCCGAATGTCTTTTTACACCAAAATAACAGAGTAGTTCAAATGGCTGCAAGACACCCAATAAGACGTACAGTCTGTGGTCAGTTTTGTGGTAAACTCTGCAGTGTTCTTTATTCATGTTCTAGTGGTTTTAAAGCGATGTTGGTTAGCTGTTTTATATCGTATGGAGAAAAATTATGTAATAATCATTCACCTAACACTGTTGTAGCAGAATCATGCTACTGCACTTGGGTTTTATTATTCTTATCCCACCTGTTGGTGCCGTTTCTCCTCTGAGGCTGTTTCTGTTTAGATATCCTGTAAAATGCAGCTTTATTAGAAACTAAAAGTTAGCCTTGTTTTCATCTCTTGTTTCTCAGCTACAGTATTACATGCAGAAATGGAATGTTGTTACAAATATAGTAACACTGTGTGTGTGTGTGTGTGTCCAGGTGTACTCCCAGCAGGGCAGTCTACTCTCCTGCAGTCCCCAGCGCAGCAGTCTGGGCTCTGAGGGCGAAAGCGAGCGGCAGTTTAATCTCAATGACAACAGTGTTCCCACTGCGACACAGGCCCTCATGACCATGTACCGCCGCCGCTCCCCCGAGGAGTTCAACCCCAAACTGGTACGATTCATACACACTACAAATCAACCCTCGCCGTATAATACATAAAGGGCTTTAAATGGGGTCTGAATGCCAAATTAAATGGCTCATATAATAAGTGTACAGATTATTTTAACACTTTTGGCCTGTAGTGGAGCACATCAAATAATTATTTTAAAAAAGGTCTTTAGGATGGTTTTATAAAACAGCCTGAGGCTGTCCTCAAGATGAGAGCAGCTGCAGAATGCTTGAGCAATTATTGTTGACAGAGAAGTGTAACTAGCTTTTTGTTGCTCCTCTACTTTTGATTTGGTCTCCACACATTTACCAGCTTTGACCCACAAGATCTCAATTATTGTGCATCTTATCTTTTGTACCAAATTATGTACATATATAAAAGGAGCTTAATTATAATGTATTTATTACTTTTAGTAACTCCTTAAGATGAGATAAAGATAGGTTAACTTTCTTTTCAATGTTGTGTGCTCAGGCGAAGGAGTTTCTGAAGGAGCAGGCCTGGAAGAATCACTTTGCGGAGTACGGGCAGGGCGTGTGCATGTACCGCACGGAGAAGACCAAGGAACTGGTGCTCAAAGGAATCCCAGAGAACATGAGAGGAGAACTGTGGCTGCTGTTCTCTGGTTAGAGAAACACGCACACGCGCAGGCACACACGCAGGCACACGCGCAGACACAAACTTTTTTAAATGTTGAAAAATTTTGTTCAGTTTATGTTTTGCCAGTGGAAATAAGGACACATCCCACACAGAGAACCTCCAGTGCTGTGCAAATGTCTTGAGCCACACATCATTCCTTTATGTTTTGCATTGAATCTCCTTGTTGGTGCAAAAATATTATTTTATTTCTCATCTTTAACATTTGGAGTAGATTAAATGAAAGAAATGGGAATAACTGGTTTACTGCAAATTCCCTAAAGATACAAGGAGCCTAGATAAAGGAGCTCCACCCACTCAGCATTCAGCACCACCAGTATACTGATCACCGCCTGATCATCTGGAATCATCTGCTCCTGGTTCTTCACTGGTTCAGGACTTTAGTTAGATGTGCTTTGTTATGCTTGAATGATTCACATATAGGTCACTATGTGGCATAACAGACATATTATCTACATTAGATTTGTAGCTCCATTAGCTTTGAAGCTCAAATGCAAAACTAAGGAAGTGCCTTTCTGTGATCGTGTTCCTCCGACACTGAAAAGGCAAACTTCTGTGAGTTCAGTGTTTCACTGGTTTATATTTAAAATAAACTGTGGTGAAGATTCAGTGCAGTCTATTGAGTTAATAATACAAGGGAGGAAGTGGTTTCAGTGTTTATCTGATTTTTTTACATTTATTTAATCTATTTTTATGTATTTACACACAGCTGCATGCTTGGGTTCACCCACCTGTTGGCCTACTTTTTTCTTGTGGTTGCCTCAGTAGCACACACATGCGCGTTCACACACACGTGCGTGCACACACACACACCCACACACACCTTTTTGTCTTCGAACCATTTCCTGTTTACAAGATGGTTCTGAAATGTAGATGTTGAACTCTGTGTTTGTGTGCACAGGGGCGATAAATGAGATGGCCACTCATCCGGGTTACTATGAGGATTTGGTGGAGAAGTCCATGGGGAAGTATAATCTGGCTACGGAGGAAATCGAGCGGGATCTTCACCGCTCGCTCCCGGAGCACCCGGCCTTTCAGAACGAGATGGGCATCGCTGCTCTCAGAAGAGTTCTGACTGCATACGCCTTCCGCAACCCCAACATCGGCTACTGTCAGGTACAAACACACACACACACACACACACAGATAACACACACTCATACACACACGCCCAACACAGACAAACCACCAACAGTGGTTTCTGCCAGCACACATAGGGCATAAATAAATAAATGCTTTTGTTTGTGTGTGTGTGTGTGTGTATATATATTCAGGCTTCTTGAAGAACTTTCAGACTCTTTTCCAGTCCAGTCCCTAAACCTGACCAGTATCAGAGGAATATTTTTTGTTAAAGACACACAGGTGACCTACGTATGAATCATTCAAGCAGAAAAAAGAGCCTCTAACTGAAGTCCTGAACCAGTGAAGAACCAGGAGCAGATGATTCCAGATGATCAGGCGGTGATCAGTATACTGGTGGTGCTGAATGCTGAGTGGTTGAATCCTTTATCTAGACTCCTTGTATCTTTAGGCACTTTGCACATTCGTTCCCATAACTTTACTTCAATGTAAGAAAGCAAAATACAAATAAAGCAGCAGTACTGTGTGTGTGTATATATGTATGTGTGTATATATATATATATATGTGTATGCAACGAGGTTAACCATAAAACTTCACCAGTACATTTTTAAACTCATTTTGTAAGTAGGACAAAATTGCTTTTACACACACAAATAAACAAAACCACCTTTGGTAAACACCTTTGGTAAACACCTTGTTCATGCCCAGGTGGGCTTTCCACACCACCACCACCACCAGTCAATATAAACAGCTACCACCGACCACACACACACACACAACCCACATGCAGCACACCTTCCATCAACCTAACACTGACTACTTTCAGTTGCAAACAAAGACCAACCGAAAGCAATGTCTGCAGACACCTTAACACACACACAGCACACACTCGCAGGCTGGGAGGCCTGACCTCGGTGGCAGCCAAGCACATGCAAAACCAACACACACACAGCGGACACGCGATGCCTTGTTGAAGGTATGGTCAGTGTTATGATGCTGTTGTGTTTTCTCTGGCCAGGCGATGAACATCGTGACATCAGTGTTGCTGCTCTATGCTAAAGAGGAGGAGGCGTTCTGGCTGCTGGTGGCGCTGTGTGAGAGGATGCTGCCAGACTACTACAACACCAGAGTCGTTGGTCAGTGATGTTTGCAACCAAAATAACATGCATGTACACATACAGCAGCATTGGAGTTTTAGTTCAGAATCAGAAAACTCATTGATCCAAAAGGACATTGCTTATGTCAGGACTCCCAGAGACAAAAGCAATAGGATATGAAGTCTAAATCAATCTAAAAGAACTACTCAAATGCACAAAAATGATTCATATGAAATATGCTATGATATACACACATGCTGGGTATTAATACTACAGATAAGTAACTTACAGTTGTGAATTACTAATAATGGTTAGGAGTCTATTATTGTACATAATAGAGATCTGTAGTTTATAAGTAATGTTGACATAAGCAGTAATATTTCACGTGGTAAGACTATGGCACATAAAACATGTGCAAAATATGGTAGAGCACCAAAACTATCCCTCTTCAGATAGAGACAAAGAAGAGAAACATCAAGCTCAGATGTAAAAAAAAACAGCCTGTCCATCCTTCCTCTGTGAGAAGATGACTCAGCTCTGCAGGTCTGAAAGAATGTGTAGCTGTTCAAGCAGCTGTTACTGCGAAATGGAAACAACAAGAACATCTGAGCAACAAGAACACCTGCATGTTCATGCCACGAGTGTGTGATCTGATCGGGCCCTGGTGAAGTTTTAGCTTCACCGCTATTATTGTGAGTCTAGGTTTACTAGTAGCAGGGACGTCCACAAGAAAACACTATAATGTACAGGTCACTCTGGATATGAGCATCTGCCAAATGGTTTTCATGTAAGAAGATAAGAAAGAATTATTATAAAAATAATATAAAAATAAATGCAATAAATTGATATAGCTGCAGATGGCGAGGGGATGAGATTAACGTTCTGTGACATTCAACCAATCCACAGATGAAGCAGTTATGTTGGACAAATCTGAATCTGAACAGAATGGAATAAATAAATGAAAAAAATGGAATTGGAATATAATGTAAATGGAACATTCAATCATTGCATCCAATCATGGCCGGATTAAGTATACAGGCTACATAGACAGCACAGGGCTGTACATGTAGAACATTTAACTCTGGGTTAGAGGGAGCACCTCACAACAAGGAGGTCCTGGATTCACCAGGAGGCTGAAGAGTTTGCATGTTCTCCTGTGTCTGAGTGGGTTTCTGCCAGCCTCCCACAAAGACATTCTCCTCAGGTTTATCAGAGTTAGCTGTGACTGAGAGTGGCAGCGTGCCCTGGGTGCTCCACTCCCCCACCCTGGTTTAGGATAAGCGGTTCAGATGATGGATGGATGGACGGTGAAATGTTTAAGACTGAACTTTACACAAAGGTGTTTACACAAAGCTTAGATTGATGTTCCTTCAGAAAGGCTTAAAGCAAGTCTCCCGAAAAGAATGGAAGCTGTAATAAAGGCGAAAGAGGGACCCAAAAAAAAGTACTGTATACCTGTTTTAGATTGCCTTGAGCGTGAATTCTGAGACTGCTCTGTGTGTGTGTGTGTGTGTGTGTGTGTGTGTGTGTGTGTGTGTGTGTGTGTGTGTGTGTGTGTGTGTGTG
>JBBPDC010000149.1:1845308-1861177 GCA_037974485.1 Hemigrammopetersius urotaenia | reverse complement strand
TGGAGCAACTTGGGGTTAAGGGTCTTGCTCAGGGACCCAGTGGTGGTGTGCTGAAGGTAGGATTCGAACCCATGACTCCTCAGACCGGAGGCAAGTATCCTACCCCCTGAGCCACCTCCACCCCCAAACAACAACCCAACAGAAAGCTGTCATCTTAATTATTATTATTTTGAGCACCATCATCAATTTTAACACAGGGAAAATGCATGCAGTTGATTGCCTGCCTTGAGACCGATGCATTCTGGTGTATTCATGCATTTTTACCCCAATTTTGGATGTCAATCCCACCAGCCAGCTTCCAGACAGTGGTGAGGTGGTTACATGCTACCCCAAAATCATTTTTCCATGATTAGTGCATTAGACAGTTCTTCAGCATCCACTGATCTTTAAATTGCATTCGTCTGCTGAAACGTTTTTGCACACATGACCTTACAGTATGCAGGAGGGTGATTTTTGCCTTGGGTAGTGGTTTTTCCGAGCGGGAGGTGAATGGACATTGACTCGGGTGGACTTTGAGTCTGTCCATGATTGCGAAGAAACGCCTCCCTTGGTGTCTGCAAAAATCATATATATATATAAAGAGAGAGAAAGAAATGCATCACTTTACCACCACCGAATCCAGGCGACCCCGACTTCATCCGGGATTATTACCCCGACCACTGGATTAAAAGAGTGAGTAACATTCTCCACTTTCTCACCAAAGTTTCCCCGAGCGATGCCATTTACATTCTAATAACTGTACATAATTACACAGATCTTTAACTTTTAAAAGGTCATTTGGACTAGCATCTTATTTGCGTGACGTTTCTCTGTAAAAGTTAATGGAAAGGTCCTTTGGGAACCTAAAATAGTCTTTAAATGGAACATGGACCAGATTTTCAGACATGGATTAAGCTTAGTCCTAGAATAATATGCATAGCAGCGGTCTTTCAACAGTAGAGGTCCTTTTTGGTCTAAATGAGTCTTAATCTGGATATTAGGATATTTTGATTATTAGTTTATTAGTCTGAAGATGGATGGGTTAGAAGGGATGTGGATTAGTAATGTGATTTACCTTTAGGTGCAGTTTCAGTAATGGATGTCTAGTGGTCTAGTCTTGGGCTTCTGGGGATATTCACATTTACTACAAAACTACATTTAGTTTTATCAGGCATCGAATTTGTGTTTTATGATTTAGAATTTTAATGAACCAAAAACAGACCATGAGACACTCGCTGCTGCACATGGAGGCACTTGTATTTGTGGTTTATGCTCCTTGGTGAGCGTGAAGGCATCTCATAGTAGTTTCTGGTACAGGGAGGATAGAGAAGATGCTGTAGTGGTGCCTCAAAAGGTTCGTTAAGCGATTCCATAGAAGAAACATTTTTAAGAATGAGATGTGTGGCTCTGAAGGTTCTTCAGACAATGTTCTTCTAAAAACCTCTACATCATGTGTTCAGGAATATTCTTCACACTTGCACTTCTTTTACAAAAATGGATCTTTGAAGAATCATCCACTGAAAGGTTCTTCAGGGAACCAAAAATGGGTTTTTTTTGCCTTTTGCCTTTTTTGTTACCTCTTATTTTTAGAATGAAAAGCCCTAAAATGCTGATTTATTTGAACTTCCGTCAATTGCAACATGATTATATAGCTACAATAAAGTGAGGAGAAATCAAAAGGCTAGAATTAAGTGTAGTGTAGGTACGATTGTTTCTAAGTTCTTTCTGTGTGTGTGTGTCTAGGTGATCATGGTGGGTCTGAAACCTTCTGATGTTCCTCCTCCTCTGGGAGTGAAAGTGCTGAGTGCAGGAATGGCTGCCTGCATCGCTGACCTGGTCACTTTCCCTCTGGACACCGCCAAAGTCCGGCTACAGGTACACACACCCAGGTCCAGATCCACTGGGACCAATTACATCTCCTTAGAGCCTCTCTGAAATCTAAACATACGTTCCCCTGTGTGTCCAGCAAGGTCTGCCTGTTCCTTCCTCGATGGTCTGAACACCACATGACACTCAGGATAAGACTGTCTAAGCTTATCCACACTTTTTAAAATGTGCTGTTAATGTGTTTTGCTCCAGCTCTGCATATTGTTTACGAATGGTCAGATCTCTATCCTTTACTCCTATAACTTACTACCAGGCCAGGTTGTGTTACTCTGATGTGTGCTGTAGTATCGATCTCTTATCAGCAGATCCTTAAAGATCTGGGGAGTTTGAAGCCTAAGTCAACACCTTGAACTCTTGCTCATGTTCCTCAAACCACAAGTAAAAGAGGTCAATGCCATTAGGGAATATGGCTGCCATGAAGGGGTGTAGTCAATCTGCAATAATGTGTGATTCATCCGACCAGGCCACCTTCTTCCATTGTTCTATGCTCCAATTTTGAAGCTCACATGCCCATAAATGCTTATGGTGGTGGAGAGGGGTCAGCATGGGCACTCTGACTGGTCTGAAGCTGTGCAGCCCCATACAAAGCAAGCTTTGACGCACTGTGTGTTCCGACATCTGTCTATCATAGCCATGTCCATTTTTCCTTGGACTACTTTTGGTAGGTTCTGACCATGTTCTGACACAGCTGTCAATTTTGCCCTTTCAGAAGTCATTCAGATTCTTACCCTCACCAGCTTTCCTGCTTCCAACGTATCAGCTTCAAGAGCTCATCGTTTACTTGCTGCTTAATATCTCTCACCCCTTTCACAGGGGCCATTATATATATATATATATATCTTTACGTCAAGATATCTGCATTGAGATTACACAGCTTTATACCATCATTTTAGAATCATTTTTACAGCTAATATTTCTTCATTCCAGTATGTAAGAATAATTCTCTGCAAACTTCGTAAATGAACAGTAGTGTTAATAATTTATAGTGTGCAAAATATACGGGTAAAAAGTTGTCTGAAGTGCTGTCCAGTATTCGTTGTTTATGCAGTATGTCGCTAATGCCAGCAGCGCAGTTACTCACTCCTCAGGCATTCGCCCACAGAAGGTCTCTGATGTGTGTTTTTCTCTGTTTTGTGTTTAGATCCAGGGGGAGAAGGCGGCAGTGGAGGCTGCCAAGGCCATCCGCTACCGGGGCGTGTTTGGGACCATCAGCACCATGGTGCGGACAGAGGGGCCGCGCTCACTCTATAACGGTCTGGTGGCCGGCCTGCAGAGACAGATGGCCTTCGCCTCCATACGAATCGGCTTGTACGACAGCGTTAAGAGCTTCTACACAGGAGGCAGAGACAGTGAGTACTGACTGTGAAAGTATACAAGCCTCCCAATAGTGAAATGCACTGCTGCCTTTTTTCACAGACAATAAAAAACCATCACATTTCTCTTTCTCTGGGGGTTTTATGTTTGAAAATGGCCTAAAATTGGCCCAAACAAAATTGGCACGACTGCCTAAGCATTGGCGCTCTCTTGGGAAATTGCAAGTTCAATACCCAGCGATGCCACCGCCATCTGTGGCTGGGACTCCGAGAAAGAATAAATATGTAGAGTTTTAGTCTCACAGGATGGCTTGGATGGGCTCCCATTACTCAGTGTGATGGTAACCAATGTAGACGTCAACTAGCTGCTGTAATGCAATTGGCCAGGAATGTTGAGCTGTCCAGGCTGAGATGGGGCGGCTGACCTTGGATAAAATCAGCACGGCTCCCACCCTTGGCGATAATCTATCAGTTCTTATGTTCAATTCACAAGAAAGGTAACACCCACGTTTCTTTTCCTCAGACGCCAATATAGGAATCCGGATCCTGGCTGGCTGCACCACGGGGGCCATGGCTGTGTCCATGGCGCAGCCCACAGATGTGGTGAAGGTGCGCTTTCAGGCCCAGATGAACCTAAATGGAGTGGCCCGTCGCTACAATGGAACCATGCAAGCGTACAGACAGATCTTCCACCAGGAGGGCCTGCGGGGGCTGTGGAAAGGTCTGTAGAGTAGGATTTCATTCCTTCAGGCCTCAGTTATAACTGATTTAGAAAACTCAAAGTCAGCTGATTTTGTAACTCAAAGTAACCCCGCTAGCTCTAGGCATTCTTGAGTGGTGGAGTGTAGAATGGGTGTTTGATTTGTTCAGAGACTAAATATGAGTTTCTGATCTTTCAGGAACGCTCCCCAACATCACCAGGAACGCCTTGGTCAACTGCTCAGAGCTGGTGTCGTATGATCTCATCAAAGAAGCAATTCTCAAGCATAAGCTAATGTCGGGTAGGTCAGACTTCTTTTAAAAGAACATTCAAACCAAACCGTTTTCGTGTTTAGTTGCAGCTGTGGGTGAAGAGGACAGATTAGCATGTCCGCTATCAAGGATCTCGAATCAGCACTAATTCAGGTCTAGACCCGTTTAAATGTAAATGTAAATGTTTAATGGACCAAAATACACTGATAGACTCAGATTAGCATGAGCACTGATTGGTCAAACCTACAAGCACACCCCCTCCATTGTATCCTTTCTGCTGATAAGAAGTGTTAACGCAGGTCTTTTCCAATAAGGTCTTTTATTGCTTCATGCAGATAACAGAATAACAATGACAGCCAATGTCCCTCAGTATGCAGAATACAGGTCGCTCAATACACAGAGCAACCTTTATCAATAGCACTGCATACTGTAGATTATGGCGGAGTTGAATATGTGACATAACAGTCACATGCAGGCATGCTGTCCAAGTCTAGGGAAGCAGCACTGGAAGGAATAACTCTATATACTGTGTGTAACTTAAGTGTAGGTTTTCAGAGTAGTTTGAATGCCAGATAAAAAAGAACCCATTACTCATCTCACTACTCATATTTTTGCGGTTCTTGCACTTAAACGTACTTGTAGTTTGCTCCAATCTAACTTGCAAACATTGGGATAGAGCAAAAATGTGGATCGTCTGGGGTTTCCTGAGGACCTGGCTTAAAGAATCTCCACATGATGGTACATTTCTATTTCCATGAAATGTTTTTCAAAGAAATGCTTGTATTAATTAGCTTCGTTACAAATGCAAATGAATACAAGTTGGATGAAAAAAATAAATTTTTTGCCGTAAGTCTGTTTGGAGGCATGCCTTCGCTTTCTGCAGACTTTTACTGCAGCGAAGGTAGAATTAGTCGGCACTCTTTCCTGATCGAGTGCCAGACAGAACCCAGGGGCAAAGGTGTGAAGAAACTCGGAAACAGCTGATAGCACATCTGTGTAATCAGGTTCTAGGAAAGGCTTTATTGCACAACCTTCGAGGGGCTTTAAGAGGACGCGAGGGCGTCCACCCCTGGCCTTTTAATCAGTCTTACAGAACGGAACAAAGGTCATGGAAAAAGGGCAGCAAATAAAACCCTACATGAGTGTCTTTCACCAGACTTACGTCCATCTACTGTCCCCCGCTGCATCACAGATAACCTGCCGTGCCATTTCGTCTCGGCGTTCGGCGCCGGCTTCATCACGACAGTGATCGCCTCACCTGTGGACGTGGTGAAGACTCGCTACATGAACTCTCCTCCCGGCCAGTACAAGAGCGCCATTAACTGCGCCTGGACCATGATGACCAAAGAAGGGCCCACTGCTTTCTATAAAGGGTAAATAAAGACCTCTTTAATCAGTTAACCATCAAAAACTCACTCACTGTAGTTCTCCAGTCCATTTTCCAAAGGTTATTAACACTAAAGATGGTGCAGACTTCAGAACACAGTCCTTCAGATATGAACTACTTTGTGAATATCAGCCATTAGTTTCTGCCTGTAGCGAATCAGAATCAGAATCAGAAATCTTCTCTGCCTCAACGCAGGTTGAGAGACGTTTTTTCTGTATGTGAGGAATGTACAGTTTTATCTCTTACGTCACACATAGTTGACCAATTAAAACATATTCGCCTCTTTATTTTTTTTTACTGGATAACAAGTATTGAATATACCACCCATAGTGCATTGGCTATTTGTTCTGTTACATAATTAGTGAGTATTAAGACCTGATTACACTTTAAAAATGTTTTCTGGTAACATGTGGGCGGAGCTAAATACAAGTGTAAATGACCATCCAGAAGCACTGTGATCCGATCACTAGCGGTCTAATACGCCACTCAGGACAAGTCATGTAATCAATCAAACGATCTTTTAAACTTTAAAATACCCTAAATCTTGCCAACACATCCCTGATCACAGAGCAGCTTTGTCGAACGATGCTCCGCCTGGATGAACCTCATCCCCGTCTTTTCCTCCATGCAGGTTTGTACCGTCCTTCCTCCGACTGGGCTCCTGGAACATCGTCATGTTCGTGTCGTTCGAGCAGCTGAAGAGAGCCATGATGGTCTCCAGGAAGAAGATGGAGGCCACCATATAGAAGACACAGCTGTGATTCTGCCCCAGTTTTGAACCCATGGACTCACAGAGAAAGTAGCGCACAAAAAGCAGGCCGATTAGTATTTCATTTATATGTTTGGACCTGGACTGAAGGAAAGTGGGTAAATCGCAGATCTCAGGCTGTAGCTTCTGCAGGATGAACGTTTCACGGTCACAGCCTGGTCAGCAGTCTCAGTCTTCGAGCTCGAGTGGAAAACGACATCTGCACCTGACAGTGAAAAGCCACTTTTTGCTCTTTGGCCTCCCCTATGATCTGTTTGAATGTACATAGTGAATTTTTCACAGAATGTATGCAATAAGCTACCATAATATTTTTTTATATTTAATTATTAAGGCTAATTATCTTGGTCTGCTTTGTTTTGATGGTCCCTAGTAGGTTTAGGGTTATTTATGGTGTGTATTTAGAGCACTGTGAATGAGGGGCCTTGCTTGGCCTGCTATAGGGGAACCATAACTCCCATAAATACATGTGTTAATAATTTAAATTACTTTAATGTATTTATTCAGCCCCCACCCTGTCCCCAAAACTTATGACAACGAGGCTGCAGAGGTGAACAATCCACATCGCTGTCCCCCCCCCCAAAACACTCACCAGAACGTCCCATTTTAAGAGCCTACTATATAATGAACACATTTTGGTATCATTTTCCAAATTCTCCTGAAGAACAAATCCCAAGACCCCCTTAGTAAAGGCTTAGCCCTCCCATATCCAAATCTCTAATGGTGCCAATTCTGTGGATCATCAAAATAAAGTGTTGCCATTAACTCATTAATCCTTTGTTTAAAAAGGAATCGCTTGTGTCGGGTAAGAACTGTTGTTTTTTTTTAACTTAATATTGAAACCCCTCTGTATGAACCTTTACTGTGGACAGAGAGAGTGGTCAGGTGCTGTAAACTCAAAAGAGCAATGTGCAAGGCCACATCCAGCACCGGGACACACATCAAGGTCCATTTCTAAAATAAATATATATTTAAGTAAAACACACCGACTGTTTTTTTCTTCCACCTACTGTTCCTATGCCAAAGTTTAAATGAAAGTAAACAGGAAAGAATACTTAACCACGGGTTGAATTTATTATCTGCCAGGTATCCAACAGTACAAAGCGATTCAGAGTGGGAGTTGAACTATAAAACTATCTTGCAAAAGTGTATAAATAAGAGTGGGAGACATGATACATAAACCCTGTTGTACTTGGATGTTCTTGTTCATTATTAACAGGAATGCGAGTACCATACTGTGGTTTCACTGTTTGTCACTGACTACAGTTACACATTAAATACATTAAACACCATTTGTCACAAGGCAAAAGGCCACTGAAATAAGGGGGTGGGGAGCAATTTAGAAGCAATCGAAACGCATTAAAACATGCAAAAAAGATTATATTGTCTGTGTCCAAGACAATTTAGCTCAAAGGAAATACAACTTTTCATTGTGGCCATGAATGCTCTTCCTCTATTGACATAAATATCAAATTCCTGAGATGATACGAGAACACAAAAGCCAACTGACAGGAATCATAAATACATGCAAGTGTGGAGACTTTTCCAATCTAGCTCCCAGCTACTTTACTTTTTTCCCCCTAAAATTTCTATTAGTAATGTGCAAGTCACGTCCCTGACCAGATAAACCTGTAACTCTACAGTTTAGTGCGTTCAGGAATGATCGCTGTCTGAGGCTCAGTGGTTTAAAGATCCATAAAATTGCTCTTTCTACGTTTAAAAACAGGAAGCATGGGAGAGTGATGTCCTTAAAAAGATATTACTCAGTCATCTTACACAACCAAACTGTTAGTCATTTAGGGTTCTTTGGAGTGTGGCTCAGTTCTGAGGGTCCACCTTCAAGATAAGGGTGACGCTCGGCTCAAGAAGGAACCCTTTGATCTTGTCGTGGAACTTCTCTCTGTATTGATTGAACTCCATGATGCTCTCGGGCTTCTCTTCCACCCAGAATTTATTGAACTCGAAGGCCAGGTAACCTGAAAGAGAGCCACAGAGATTCAGATTTGATTCGAATAGTTTCGGGGTCTGAATTCTTCGAAGCACCTCGCGCTAAAACAGTTTCGAGGAAACTGGGAATGCTCTTCAGGTTCAGATGGTATTCCTAAATAAAAATATTGTTTAATTTTTTTTCTCAACATCAAGGCAGTCTAACATCTGTCTCAATTTGTCAAAAGTTAACAAAAGCCTCTAAACTAGTTATGAGTTTCACAATATATAACTCCTGAAATAGCGGAAGAAGCTCCTTAAAGCGGAGGGGATTCGACCATTAACAGAAATAACATCTCTGTTAAATTCAAAATGCATTTCGTTTTTAAGATGTTTTTATACTGTAACATGTAATACGATGTTGATAGTCTAGACAAAGAACCTCAGACTATATAAGAAAATAATGACAACTTTGATAATGATAACTGATGATCTTTATTTAAGAATTGCATTTTTTATGAACTTTAGTGTTTAAGATCCCTCAGAGATTACTTTCTTAGGAAAGCTGTGAATCAGGTCACCTAAATATTAATGCTGCTCAGAATAAGAAAACTAATAATCTTTTTTCAGGCTAAATTTAAGACTTAAATCATTTGTGGGCTCATCATTTCAGAGGAAAGATCTCCAAGTACGGCACCATCTATTAGTGCAGGCAGTTTGAAGTTAAATTGAGCTGTTTTCTCTGACAAGGATTAAGCCTAGTCTTGGACTACATTCTCCCCTCAATGAAAAAGTTCAGTCTAAAGTCTAAAGTGTAGTGTAATTACTCCTAAAGACTGTTTTTTTTTTTTTATCTTAATGACAAACACAATCATCTTTTTACACTTGCATTACTGATTTTTTGTAGGTTCAATAGTAGTAATGCTAGTTTAACCATGTCCCTGAATTACATTCATAGAAGTAAACCTGCCTTACATTAGATGTCAAATTAAAAGTAAAACCAAAAAAAAAAAAAGACAACTGACCTCAAATTAAAGTTCACAAATTATAATGCAACACATTAAGGCCAATTGCAATGCATTAATGTCTAACAAAGACTTTTTAAATAATAACAATAACGTTTAGTGGCAGCACTAGGGCAGGACATTTCCCCTGTTTGGTTTAGGGATTCAAATCTAAAAGGCAGACTTACAGTAAAGCTGGTGGAAGTCATGCAGTTCAGGTTTTCCCACCACAGTGTTGTAGAAATGAGTCTTCAAAGCACCGCTCTTCAGTAAACTATAGGCCATCTCAGTCAGATTAATGCCCACTATGGCATAAGAGTACCTGCATTGAGAAACAGTACATTAATGTCTGATTTAAGAAAAATGGTACTCAGTGTAAGCCAGGTTTAAGTGCTGCAGAGGTGTAGCTAACAGATGTGGACTGCTTACCCCAGCTTGGGATGGTTTGCATGTGACAGGACCTGTCGTGCTGCGTTGGTGTAGTTCTCACTGAAAAAACTTCAACAAAACAAACCACAACATATTGAACTAACTGACGTATGGAATTAAACCACAGATGATTGCTAGACCACAAATGCGAAGTGTGATTGCAACACAACCTTCAGTTTTATGCTCAAAAAAGTGTGTTACATTTAAATAAATAAATGAATAAAAGCCTTGCACACAGCAGGGTACTGAATCAGCCAAATCTGAATACATGCGCAATACACAGAATATTAATGACTGTTTTAATATTCAATACTCAATTGAATGCGAAATTCAATACAGGGTCAGAGGAAAAGCGGCGCCCTTTTCGGCTCTAAAATGAATAACTAAAATACAAAAACACACACATTCATAATATATATTATAATATAAGAAATGTACTCTATAAATTAAGCCTATAAAGAGAATGTTAGACACAGAAGTTTTATCATTTAATGTGAAAAATATTTATAAATGTTTTAGCTGACAGTTTAAGACTTACACAAGGTTCACCAGGCCCAGCATGCCCATCCCCCTGAAGTCAGTCTTTGGGTCGTCACCCTGAAACCCGATGTCACCCCACTGCTTCGTGATTCGAGATTCCAGCTTCACTGAGGGCATCAGCAGGTCCCACAACTAAAAAGCAATGAGGTTGTGTTGAACTGTATTTGTTTATTAGAGCTATTTTTAGTCCTTTGGTTTAGTCTTCCCAGGTCCTCAACCTCCAAACAAAACGTTTGCATGACCTGATCAGCAGCCTAATCACTAATGCCATGCGTGATTGTCTGTGCAAATAATCCCTTCAAAATAATCATTCAAGCATGCAGTAGGCATTCACACAGGTCAGGTCTACCCCACCTCCAAAAGCTGATTCAGTATAAACAACAAACCAGTTGTGTTTGCTATAATGCTTCTTATCATCTTGCATAGTGAGGCTAAAGAGCATCTCCTCTGAAACTCACCTTTAGAAGCATTTTCTCATGGTCTTCCTTCTCTGAGTCGAACACCTCCTTTCTCAGCTCTTCAGCAGCTGTGAACAAGGTGTTGTAGCCACTGATTTGTAAAAGGCACTGCCGAAGATTTACCTTAAACCTGTGAGAACAATGTTCTGTCCGTTAAGCCGCTTCAGGAAAGAGGGTAGTGCTTCGTACAACAGAGGTTTGATTCAGTTTGTGTCATCAGTTTCTGTTAACTGGAAGTAATTAGAGATGCCTGACTTGAGTGTGAATTTTTCTTTTGAACCCATTTCAATACAGTGGTCAAGCCCATTCACAATCCAAATGAACCGCATTCACTCAGTCCACGAACTGTTGAACTGGACCGTTAATTCACCAAAAAAAACCCTTGTTTTGATCATTTCCCATCACTGTTTAATAGTAAAAGCTAAATAGGTACAAGCAAATTAAACCGGAAGCTTGATTCAATTCTAATGTGTAAACAGTGAGGCTCTTAATCCTCTACATCTCAGTTAAGCACCTAATTTACACTTACGTGGGATCTTTTTGCTCACTGACACTTTTTTCTTTCATAATTTGTGTCACACAGCCCAACACGGCGTCCTCCTTCACGTTCACAGCATCTTGCAACACCTGAGACAAACATATGACAGAATAAAAAAACTCACTGGAGAAAAGGTGGCTTCATACTTTTCAAATGTATACAGACGCAACACACAGGTTCTTATAACCAGGTGGTAAATCTAGACTGTAGGAGGAACCCGACCCTAGATCAGTGTTCCTACCATGTGACGTTCTGCATACAGTATACAGCACCGGCTCTGTGATTAGAACTTGACAGAGATTTGATAGAGAGATTATAAAGATGAGTGTGAAGTCTACATATAAACCATCATTTCTTACCTTGTTTTTAGAGGATTTCAGGGAGAACTCTGAAATAAAAAATAACACACATTCTCTTTGAGACATAGCAGGAAAAAGGAGTATGTCTTTATTTAGGAAAGTGAAAAGGGGATACCACTGAATGGCAAAAAAATGTGATCCTCATTCTAGAAGAGCAAAACCAAAACATAAATGATATGGAGCCCAGAGAAATGACAAAGGCCAGAAACCCAATACACCCAGGATATCAGGAAAATAAATTCTCAACATATTACTCCGCTCTTATTCCGACTCCTAAACGTTACAGAAAACAGGAACACAAGATTGAAGTGTATCAGAACATGATAAGGTGTCCACATGCTTAGTAAATAGTGTTTCTTTTTTTCCTAATCTGTCGTAAAGCGGCCCTTGAAGTATGTCATGCAAAGGTTAATAGATCCCTCACCTATACGCGCCGTCCTCTGTGCTCCTTGTCCGTATCCGACGCAAATCCGCTGCAGTTCACATTTTCCTGTGATGTGTCTGAGGAACCATTTCAGCCAGAACCGAAGGAAGTGTGAGTAAAAGTACTGCCAGATGTACCCAAACATAATCTGAAAAAGGCAAAAATGGTTATTAACAGAGAGGCTGTGCCATCATATAATCACAGCATTTCTCTACTCCAGAGAGATAAACATACACAAGTTTCACACTGTGCTTTCCTCGCCATTACAGGTGACGCTAAACAGAGTATCAGCCACCTCAAACTGGATTAAAAAAAGCTCACTCGAGGCTTTAAGCTGTTTTAAACTGGGCAGATAAGATCGTTTTGAGGATCCTTTTGTGTTTGCCATCTGTCTAGTCAGCTCCAATCTCCATCCAATAGGATTTGTAGCAACAGCTCATCTAGCAAGTTATTAACATTTTGAGCTACAGCGGCTGCGAGATTAGCTTAAAAAAAGCTTTGTAGTCAACTTCATCAAACTGATGATAAACACAGCCCAGATGGGTGGAGCCCTGTCAATCAACGGGACATGGTTAGACTACAGTCATTTCATCCAAATGAATCAAGTGTGACATTTCTTGTCATCTCCAAAAGATCCAAAGCACAACAGACAAATACTTTTACTCATTTCATACTTACGTAAACCTGAAGAGTAAGAGATTTAGCGATCCACGAATCGAAGTGAAAGGTTTGGCCATAAGTCATAACAATAAAACCCCTGACAGTTTTGGGTTTTAGGTTTTTTTTTTTCCATTTATGCCTGATTGGTGTATTTCTCTAAAATAGAAAAACTGTTTTCATACCTCTGGTTCCACTAAACATAACTCAAACACCCACCACTTTTTGCCATTACATATAATATTAGATGTATAATTTTCATTTTCAGTTAAAATAATTTTCAATTTACAATGATTTAGTAAGAAAACATAGCAGAATGTTATTAAAAAATCTCACAGTATACTGGTTTGTGCTTGGGTTTCTTGGACATGACTTTGGTTCATATGGTCGACCATGGAGAGAAAGAGATATGTGGTGAAACAGAAGTTTACTAAGGAGCAGTAGCTGCTCTACAGGTCCATGGATATGGTAATGTTGGTTCCACTAGGATAAAAAAAAAATTAACAGCACGTTTAAAAAATAAAGCCCCATTCACTATCCACCTTGAACATTTGGTGAACAATGTGAACCACTACTGCTCATTTTAAGATGATCATAATAAAAAGTATTATTATTATTACAATACTAGCAAACGGTTCATGATTGCTGTTATTCATAAATTGTCCTTACACTGAGGTATATGGTTCATACAGCCAGTTGGAAAATGGGTGCAGGAGAGTAACTCCAGCAAAATCAAAAGTTCTTTCCTTCATCTCCTCACTGGGGATTTCTTAAAGATAGAAGCCACAAGCTCAAAGTGCCCCTTCACAGTGAATCATTCATATAACTTTTAAGGGATTTAAAAAAGATTTTAGTAACAAAATACTTCATGTTATGTCATGTTATGAAATCCATTTCCCACCTACTTTACTTGGGTTTTATTTCCAGCCCTTTGCCTAACATAAACAGATCACTTTGACCGGCCCTGGATTAAAGTTATACTACATGGACTAAAGTATTGGGATAAACCACTTAATTATAAAGTCAGATGACCCCTTACTTCCAGTGAAGGGCAATCTTAAAGATTCAATATCATAACATTTTGTGTGACACCATGCATCCAACTTTATTAACACAGTTTGGGGAAGAACCTTTTCTATTTCAGCATGACCGTGTCCCAGTGCCTATAATGACATGGCTGGATGTTTGGTGTGGAAGAACTTGACTGGTCCGCATCAGTGCCTGACCTCATAAATGTTCTACAGAATGAATGGGCACAAATTCCCAAAGAAATTGTGTAAAAACTGTGATTTCTGCAAAGGGGAGGACCAACTCCATATTACAGTCTATGGGTTTGATTAAAGTCTACGTTAGTGTAATTGTCAGGCGTCCCAATACTTTTGTACATATAGTCTAAGTAAGACAAAGCACTGCTTCTCTATAGAAACAGTCTAGTATACAGAAGCAGCAGCAGTTTTAACATATTTCTCAAGTTTAGGTCATTAAGTATCTAGATCTCAAACCGTCCAGTGTTTAAAGTGAAGTAGCAGAATATCGAATCCCTGTGAGTACAGTTTGCGCTGTTAAACACACACACACTCACACAGGTTGTTACTAGGTAGCACAGTTAGCTCAGTTAGCTAATGTCTCCGTTACCCCAGACAGAGAGAAATCAAGCCGTTATGTCCTCCACGCCACGACTCCTCTAACGGCAGGTGAACACTCTCAGAGGTGAAGGTCGGAGAAGCCCCAGCTCATTTATAAAGACAGAAAAATCTGAAGCTTTCTCGGAGGAACAGTTCTGTGGCTAACTGCCTAGCATCCACTGTACACAGCCTACCTCCAGAAACACCTTTGCGCACGCGCGGACGGCCAGCTCACAGCAGTTCTTTCACACACCACCAGAGGGCGGAAACTGACCAGAGATAACCAGGTCACCTAATAATAATAACAGCAATACTACTACTAATAATAATATTGACAATGGCAATAAAAATAATACTACTAAGATAATTAAATAATTAATTATAATGAGATATTAATCATTAACATTCCAGCTGTACTGTGCAACAAAAACAGCAACAACATTAACTATAATAATAACAACAACAACAACAACAATTATTATACCATGATGATGAGGATGATGAGGATTATTATTATTGTTGTTATTATTGTTGTTGTTGTTGTTGTTGTTGTTGGTGGTGGTGGTGGTGGTGGTGGTGGTGGTTTTGTTGTTTCATTTCACCATTTTATTTTACTATTATAAAATCTATATGAGCAGAAATCTGAAATTCCTACAGATTTATTTTTAACAATATTATAGCAAATTCTTTCTATATAACTTTCTGGTTTTGTCACCGCCAAGATATTATAGGAAGCACAAATACCTTTATGCAAATGGTTTGTCATAGAAATATAATTCAGCCCTTGTAGAAATCTTGTAGTGTGTTATAAATGCTACTGTAGATCTTTTTGTAAGTCATATTTGACAGGTTTCTTGTATAAAATAAAAAGAATTCATGTTTATTCTCAAGGAGCCTATGCATGGCAAATAGCTGACAGCAAACTTAATCAGTCAATCAATTAATCAACCAACCAACCAATCAATCAATCAAAAATATTACAGTTTGTATTTTTAAATGTGTATTTGGTTTGATTTTGTAGAACTTGGTTTTCTATATAGCTCTTTATAGCTCTATACTACATACACACAGTTGATCTGGTGTTTGACGTGTCATTTGCATTCAAAACAACTGCTGTAGGACCAAGAAATCAACCAGCCGACCAACGAACCAACCAACCAGACAACCTGTCAAGTATCCAGCCAGCCTTGCAACCAGCCATCCAACCAACCAACCAAATGACCAACCAATTAACCAGCTGGCCAACTGACGGACCAACCAACCAACTCACCAATTAGTCAACCAACTAACTAACCAACCAATCAGCCAACCAACAAACCAGTCAACAATCCCAAATTGAGATGAAGAACACATAACTGATTGCTTGTTTATCTGAAATAGTAGTTTCCTTCTGAATTAGGCTAAAATTACAAATATATTTTATATTTATGTAAAGAAAAGCATGAACACCACAAGAAGACAAATGTGACAAATACTTGAAAACTCCCGAAACTGCAGATTTTATCTGAAAAATAAAGCACAGAAAGCAATCTGACCACTCCATTAATATAGGAACGTTTGTGTGTGTGTGTGTGTGTGTGTGTGTGTGTGTGTGTGTGTGTGTGT
>JBBPDC010000149.1:1833726-1844767 GCA_037974485.1 Hemigrammopetersius urotaenia | reverse complement strand
TTAATATTACAGTGTAAAAATTACTATTTTTCAAGGAATATATATTACTATACCCCAGAGTCATTTCTTTGAGTGCACACAAACACCAATCCCTACCTCACCCTACTCCCTTGGACAACTCAGACTCTAAAAAAATACTCTTCTTTTTTTTTTTTACATATTCTGTATAACGACATTCTCTGTCATGGTTTTTATGCTGCTACAAAAAGCACAATCATATTTATTGCTGTTCTAAAATAGCACATATTTATTGATGTAAACTTGGTATCTTTGCACATCTCTGCTGCTGGAATACAGTACTGGTCAAATACTGTACTTATCCTCGATGTAGCCATTGTCATTTGCACCGAACGTTGTCTTGTCTTGTCCCGTTTAGAGGTATTATTGCTCTCTGTTCTGCTCTTGTGTTGCACCATGGTCCTGGAAGAACATTTCATTTTTACTATGTACTGTGTGTATTGTAGAAATGATAATAACATCTGCTTGACTTCACTTGACTTTACTTGATTTTTCAAATTTTGTTTGGTTCCTGTTTCATCTTAATGACTCTGTACTACATACACAGATATGACCTGGTGTTGACTTGTCATACCCATCTAAAACAAAAGCCCTGAGAGAGAAATCATCACAACAGAGGTGAGCTACTGTAAAATGTTTGCTTCACTTTGATGTTGGTCATAAACTACTTTCTCCCAGATTAGTGAATGGAAGCCAGCCAATCAGTCAACTAACCACCTGACCAGACAACTAGTGTTGCTTTCTTCAATGAAAACTGAAGAAAGCAATTATGAAGTTATTCTGAATTCACCATCAGGCCTGTAGCAGAAGCTCTTGGTGTAAACTGGTTTTCTGTCACAGAAAATGAATATGAAAATTGTTTTGTTTTTGTTTATTTAATGGCCTCATGATCAAACCCTGTGGATAACAAAATTATTCTAGATCCTATGTGTTTTTTTCCTATGCACATTTCCCCCCAAATATCACAGAATCTTCTGAATTATGAGGTTGTTGGCAGTTAAATTACAAATAAAGCCCTGAGATGCACTTTAGGGAAAAGATAAGGCACAGAGGGAGTGTGATGCTCTGGGCAATGTTCTGCTGGGAAATTGTAGATCCTGGCTTTCATGTGGATGTTACTTTAACCCAGCAGTCCCCAACCTTTTTGCGCCCTGGACCAGTTTCATGTAAAACAATAGTTTCACAGACCAGTATAGATACAAAGAGTGTTTGTTTTTTACTCATTTTCACTAGCTTGTGGGCTGAATTTTTAATATAGCGTATCATGTGACTGAGACAAGCACTTGTTGACCTCTTTAACCCATTTCATCCACCCAAATGTTGGTAAGATCATGGCAAAGAGGTGTTAGACTTGCCCTCCAGTTCCTCAGATCTCAGAAAGTTAAAAGGATCTGCTGATAATGTCTTGGTGCAGAAACCGAAGCACACCTTCAGAGGTCTTGTGGAGTCCATGCCTTGATGGGTCAGAGCTTTTTGGTGGCACTAGGGGGAGGGCGGCTTAGGTGTAGGTACAGCATTACTCAGATACTGTACTGTCCTCCCAAACACAGTAAAACTGGATGTGTTTGTGTGTGTATCAGGTGTGTGCATTTATCTTTTTGTGAGGACCAAATGTTCTCATATTAATAAGAATATTTCAAAATTTAGGTGTAGTGTTACAGAATATTCTCACAAATATAGTAATATGAAAGTGCAATTGCATGTGTGCATTTATCTCTTTGTGGGGACCAATTGTCCTCATAAAGATGGGTATACTTGTAAATATGTAGAATATTTGGCTGTAGGTGGAGTATTACTGAGTATTACACAAGTCAATGGTACATTCCTACAAATACAGTAATACCAGCCATGTGTGCGAGCTGATCCAATCCAATAAGGCATGAAGGGCTATCTCTGTATAAGGACCAGATGTCCTCATAATCATATGAATACTACAAAATCCGCAGGTTTAGGTGTAGCATTACAGGGTATTACACAAGTCAGTGAAATATCCTCACAAGTACAGTAATACCAGTCCTGGTGTGTGTGAGCTGATCCTGTCCAGTAAGGCATGAAGTCGGTGCAGCAGTGTGTAGTGAGTCTGCGGAGATGCTGTCGCCCCCTTTGCTCGGGCTCGGGGGTCTCTCCTGAAGTGCCGGTGGTCGCGGCGGAATCTTGATCAAAGATAATTAAGGATTTTTCCCGCCACTGTCCTTGGATTTTTGGCGCGCTCTGGAGGGCGTGGCTTTCACGTCACTAACGGTTGGCTGAAAATACAGTGGAGTGTGTGTGTGTGTGTGTGTGTGTGTGTGTGAGAGAGAGAGAGAGAGAGAGAGTGTGAGAGAGAGAAATAGAGAGAGAGAGAGAGAGAGAGAGAGAGAGAGAGAGAGAGAGTGTGTGTGTGTGTGTGTGTGGATGTGTGCATGTGTAAGAAAGAGGAGTAGAGCCCACAGGAGGAAGGATGTGAGACAAAGCAGGTAAGATTTTGTGTTGCTGTGTGTTTTGTGTGTGTGTGTGTGTGTAAAATGGCATTTGTGTGTGTGTGTGTGTGTGTGTGTGTGTGTGTTTGTTTGTGTGTGTGTGTGTGTGTGTTCTGCCACGTTGTGGACTGACACATCATCCTGCATGCCTCCTTTATTCACAAGGTCATTGATAGGCTGTAGACTGATGGAGCTGGAGAAAAACCTGCAGGAGATCCATTCACATTCATCTCATCACGCTGCTCCATATAGACACACATATACACAGTCCAGAGGGGACTTTATACCCTAATACTGCAGTAAGTAGGAATGCAGGAACATTGCTATGAGGATTTGATTGCATTCAGCCTGATCCTGAAGCTGGTTGATTCATTCATTCATCCCAAAGGTGCTGGATGGAGCCCAGAGTGTTCTACCCCTCCTAGCACGGACACGAGGGTTAGAATGTAGGAACATTTCTGTGAGGATTTAATTGCATTCAGCCCTTAGAGCAGGCCAGGTTCTAAAGCAGGTTCTGATGGAGCGTTCTACCCCTCCTGGCACTGACCTCAGGCTCATATGTGGTGGCTCTGAAGTGTTCCATTCTGTTGGCAGTACATTTCTATGGAGATCATTGATGCCACTTTTATTGGCTACATTCTGTAATTATAAAGAATATTGTTTATATATGCATTTTTATTTCTTTGTTTCAACGTATGTCCATGTAAGTGACTGTTCTGCAGTCCATTTCCACCTTATATTGTTCATAATGTTATGTTCCAATTATAGCACCCCGTCCTGAACACATATCTCTTCGTATCTTTGAGCAGGACTTCGGAGAGCCCTGCCTGAGTCCTCAGGGTCTCTTCCTGAGTGATAAAGACGAATAGCTCTGGCTGCAGAAGTGCAGTGCTCCCTCACATCGTTCCATGTGTTCTTTGGTGCTCAACATGATGTAAAGATCCAAATTTGATGAGCATCTCTTCATGTGTGTTTATTCCTATGTGGTCTTCATATTCAGGGCAGTATAACAGCGGTGGCTAAGGACGCAATTCAGTCCCGCAAGAGGACATTATTTGTGAGAAGTGTGGCGTAATAGTGCCTGTGATTTAGATGCTTCGCCCGGGCCTCTGAGCGGGTCCTGTTCTGCCCGGAGATTGGGCAGTCAGCCAAAGTTTTGACAGGAAGCTCTTTAAACGGGGAGACTTCAGGGACTAGATCAGCACAATGCTGTGCTGTCTCTTTACTGAGGCGTGCTGTTTGTGCGAAGGCTGGTGGGGAAGCGTTTATCAAGGTATGAACAGTCCATTATTGTTACCTGGATAAGAAAACCATCAGGGCCCTCCCTCAGCAGTAGAAGTGCGGGTAACTGCCCAACAGGAGATGATTTTTCAGTTTGGGGGTTTGTTTTTTTGGAGGCTTGATTGCAAAAGTCATGGCCTGATACTAAGCAATTCCTCTCGGCATCAACAACAAAAGAAAATTCGCTATCGAGTGCAGGCGAGGTGATTCACACCATTAAAATGCACACGGTTCTGTGCAAAAGGCCTCGCCAGCCAAGACAAGCGAGAACCACAGTCTCCGCTCTCCGCAGTGGGAGTGCTTTATCACTGTATAACATTAAAGACATTAAAAAGTTAAGGATATGTGGATTAAAAGAACGCAGTTAATCAGTAGCAGATTTCACTCAAACATTTCGAATTATTGCTTATTTTATTGTGTTTTATTTGTATTAATTTTAATATATACACATATTTAAAGGCTGCTACAATTATATATACATATATATCTAGTGCTTTTGCTCACACTTCTCACACTTCGATTTTCTACATTTGCATGTTAATTTAATATTTAGTTAATTTAATATTTTTGCACTAAATATTTTTGCTAATAAATTAATTTATAATACAATCAGCATTTGAGTTCCTTTATTCACCAGAAAAATATTTTTAATTCATCACTACTGACCTACAAAAAGACACCAAATAAACTTATAATTATAATGTGAATTACCAAACAAGTGTTAGATATTTAACAAGTTATGAAGTGACAGTGAATGGGATGAAACAGTGTATTTAAAGAATTTGACTCTGAATCACCACCCAAACAGTTTAAAGGATGGAAGACTGTTACACTGTTACAGATTCTTTCCATGTTATAAAGGAGGCTTTATTGATTTAATATATTTCCATTCACTCAAAAACCTTTAACCAGAATACGAATGCTGCAATAAGATTATTTGTTATTTATAAACCTATTCTATATTAAAGTAAAACCATCCTTTAATTTTAATAGAAGTTAATGTAGTAAGTTATGGGTAATTTACAGCAATTCTTCTCGTTCAGTTATTATGAATACAAGCACTATACATTATACATTCAGTATGCATTATAAAACACCAAAAAACTCAGCTAAAATGGAGATAGGTTTTGTTCTGACAGCAGTCGTATAGATTATAATATGTATTGGTTGTTTTAATGTTTTGAACAAAATATACCATTTATTTATTTATTTTTGTATACATAAATACGTTGTACACTGTCCATAACTAACACGGTCTAGTTACTGTAAACTGATCCCAGGGTTTTAAGCAGGTGATAAGACCTCTATAATGACTAATAATGTCGTTTTTTAGATGGTGATGACTGAATAAAGGATCGTGTCTTAATAATTGCTTTATGGGGGAGGCTGATGGTCACAGCTGCTTTGCATGAGGATGAGGGGTTTGCTTATGCTGCGTCCACCTTCAAATCCAGTTCATGGATCAGTTTAGATGGTCTAGACAATATGTGGGCCTCAGGACCTGTGTTCTCCAGAAACCCTCTCGAGCTGTCCTCACTGCTCTCATCAGGGCCTTGTCAAATGTCTGGATTCCCTTCTTTCTGTCTTGTTGCTTTGACCTATTTTTTTGCTTTTGCTTCGTGGAATGTTTTCTTGTCATACTGTAGTCTGTGCAATGGCTTGAGAAACTGCTGTGTCTGTGGTGTACTCATTGTGTGTGTGTGTGTGTGTGTGTCTGTGTGTGTGTGTGTGTGTGTGTGTGTGTGTGTGTGTATCATAATATTCAATGTGATCTCATAGCTGACTGGGAAAATGCTCATAAAATACAAGGATCATTGAGATCTTGATGTGTAAACGAGTCTGAGTAATGGATCTGACTGTTAGGTGTGGTCCATGTTTTAAGGATCTGTAGTGTTTTTTTGTTGTTCTTATTTCATTTCTTCTACATTCTGTTGTTTAAACGGTGTGTTCCTCATGCACCACTCCCATACAGATGTCTTGTAGAAGCGATAGAAGCTGATAATAAAAACGACCCCAAACACACTGCAGCACAGATCGACTCATTATTTTTCCATTTATTTCATGGAAATGTCTACCTTAAATTCCGCTGTTCTTTCTAGCTGTAAAGGCTTGAAAGTGTAAGTTGATTAGCTAAGCTTTTTAGACAGTCAGCGAATTTTGTGTGGCCTAAAACTCTCTAAAATGTCTTGTGCTTAATTATTTTGTGTCTAAATTTATTTCTGTCTCTACGCCTTAGGCAGCCTTCGGAGGGATACTTAGGCTTCAGAGAAACCCACATTAACTCCCATCATCTAAAGTGATACAGCTGGACTCAGAATGGGAACTGTTCCTAATCCTAAAAGAACTGTTACAGTTCAAATGGTCCCGCAACTTTCCAGTATGGATACGCTGGGTAACAAAGAGACGAATGCCAACTGGGACCAGGAATCAAATCTAAACGTGAGCCAGGATCACCCCTCTACACAGAAAGCAAAACCGGAGCAGGATAATATGTGTTTCAAGTCCTCCAATAAAGGTCCTGCACATCTTGGGGAAAAACTCTTGGAAGGGACAGGCTACTCTTCTTCTTCTGACAGTGGAGGTCATAAAACCCCTGAGGCCCAGGAATGTGCAAATACCAAGATGGGTCAATGTGCAAACAATGCAGAGGAACGCTACAAGGATGGCAATGCTAATTCAAGGCCATTATCGGTCCTTTCGGCCAAAAGGGAGGATGTTTGTGTTACTAGCCCGTCAAGTGTCATTACATCACCTGCAGCTGACAAGGAAACAAATGTGAGCGATGCAAAAATGGCAACCAAAAGGGAGGCGTGTGAGGGCAAATCACAGGGCAGAGCACCAACTGAGGAAACCATTTCTTCTTCAGGTGCAGCGCAGAATCAAAATCTGAGCCATGCCAGTGACCCAAAGACGACAGGCTGTGCTGTGGCTTCACCCCAAAAGAACATACCTAAGAGCTCCGGGAACTTAAACAAGGACTCTTCCCACCTACCTGAACTAACAGATTCAAGTACGAGATTAGAACAAGCTCTGGCAACCAACTCAGATCAGGCGAAGCAACCACCAACAGAATCAGCCTCCACCAAAGGCTTTACAACAGACATTTCTAAACCAGTAGAAATCTGCCAGCCAGCACACATCAGTGAGAAACCTGGGACAGGCGCTTCCATATTACAACCAGACAAGGCACAGCCCACACCCTTAAAAGAGAAAGATCACTCCTATGAAGCCGAATGCCCAGCAATTAAGGCGGAACCCTTGGTGATCTCACAAATGTCCTCTGTCCACCACCCAGTCCCGACAAACAGTGTTTCGCTATCGCCTGTCACCTCCTACAGTCATTCTCCCTGTTCCCATGTGACTGATGAGGCAATTCAAACACAAGACTCCACTTCTGAGGAGAATCAGAAGAAGCACTGTAAGCTGTACCGTGAGGCTTCTACCATGACATCCACAGCGGATTGTGCTTGCTCCCCCAGCAGACAGCGCCAAGATGTGGAAGTGCAGGCCGTGGCTATGGTCTGCAGTCGAGCTGTGGAAACAAGTCCCAGTCTCTTTATGCACCGACCCAATCAGACATGCATCCCTCAGACTGAAGAAGTGGAGAACCTGGCAGTGGTGTATAAAACGGACAATGCTGAGGTTCCCTCACTTATCACCTCGCAGAGTCTGATGGGTACTTCCATTAATTCATGTGGCCAGCTTATCATGGCCTCATCAGAGAAAGTCCCTCAACCAAGTAGTGTTTTGGTGCATGCAGATGCTTCTCTAGAACAAGAGTCCAGACTTGGAGCCAAGCCCAAAGAGCCCGGGCCTCCTCTGTACAATGCTCAGAAAGCATATCCGCCTCTTCAACCAGTTTATCAAATCAATATTGAGACGGTCAGCCAAAACAGGCCTTCAGCTGAGGCAAGCTGCCACGGTCAGGGCTACAAAGCCTCCCCTGTGCTTTCCCCTTCAGGCTCATCGAATCAGGACTCCATGGGGAAGGGCCTTTGTGAGGTGCCGACCAAGGAATCTGATGAGGCCTGTCGAGTTCTGTCTGACACAAGTGCTCAGTCAGAGCAAGCAGCCAAGCCTCCTGCTGCTAAATCCCCCCCTCTACAGGAAGCCGGTCATTGTGTAGAAGCCAGCAGAAGCAAAACAGAGGCTGCAAAAGCAGCTTCTGTTCCATCTTCAAGCTCCAAGTCAGAGGACAAGAAACAGACACAGAAGCAGAAAGCGGAGCCTACAAAAGCAAGTGGTTCCAAGTTGGAGCCAGAGAGGGAAAAGATTGAGCAAGAGAAGGCAGCTAAACAGACGAAGAAGAGCGTCCACGATGTGGTGTGGGACGAGCAGGGCATGACGTGGGAGGTGTACGGAGCATCACTGGACCCAGAGTCACTCGGTTTTGCTATCCAGAGTCACCTCCAGTGCAAAATCAAGGAGCACGAGAAAAAACTGGTAACTCAGACAACGCTCAGGAAATCCATGTCGGACGGAGCTAGTGGCTCGCCATCGGAGAGGAAGAGCAAGCGGAGGCAAGCTAATGTGTTCAGGTCCATGTTCCAAAATGTGCGACGACCCAACTGTTGCGTACGCCCACCTCCCTCGTCAGTTCTGGAGTGAGAGTCATGGTCACTCGACGCAGAATATCCCCCGAAACCGTTCTAGTGCAAAGCATGACAGAACTACCCCTGTTCCTCACGACGAGTTTGTGGCATTTATACCTTATTGGTGATTTGAGTGTTAGAAGGTGGAAACCAGTGTTCTTAGAGGAAATATTTTTAGAGATAAAAAAAAAGCTATTTATGTGGAGTGTAAAGTTATAACAGTACTTAGAGTGAAATGGCAATAATGATACTTCATACAATGTTGTTCATGGAACAAATTTAGTTATGTGCATGAATATTTGTTGAAATGGCCAGCTATTAACCTCACCTCACGGGATCCACATTTATGCACTGCACTGATTATCGGATGTGAGCATCCTGATGACACTTTTTCTTGTTGTACTCTCAGTACAGAAAAACATGTTTAGTAAATGTTTGTTTTGCATTATTTATAACATCTATGAGTTTGTTGAATTCACAGATCCCTAGAGTAAAGGAACCTACAAGATGTGCTTGTTGTCAAACATATAGTAAATTAAGCCTGTGCCATATTCAACCACAGTGTTACCCTGATTTTATATTAAAATCATTCAGAGAATGCTATGAATGCCTTTTGGCTGACTTGTTTTAATATCTGTGTAATTCATTTGAAGTCCAGGCTCAACATCGCTGGCTAGCTGAGCAGATGGTGGTGGTTGGTGTTGTTGGTGGGGGTTTGGGGTGCTTGCTTCATATCATTGGTTAATATTAATTTGTTGGTGCATGATGACATAATAGAAATCAGATGTTTTAAAGCTGCATTAGAGTCACATTTTTAATGGAAGACTACAGAAAGCAAGAAAATTGGTTTTAAATGATATGATGATAATGGGAATTCCAACAGCAATGCTATTCAGATTGGTCTGAAACAAAATGAGCTATTTCAGAGAAACTTACAGACAGAGCCAGTCTAATTTACAGAGATGGTGATGGGAGCCAGATGTCTGAAGGGCTTCTTAAAAGCATCCGCACTGAAAGTTGTTACATGAAATCGTTATAAATAAACATGATGCCTTCTGCTGTACAATATGTTTAGATAGTTTTGGCATTAAAACCCCCAATATGAAGGAGTTGTAAGGCAAAAAAATGTCCTTTAAAGACATTTTTTGCATTTACCACAATTTTATTTTATTCTGTCATCAACATTATGTATAAAAATATGTGGAGGTTCACTGATGGGTTTATAAATTGCCTATATTTATGTGTCCCCTGGTTACATTCATCACCACTATAATGAACCATCTCACACTGAACCACTCGGAATGAGTTTGCTGGCATCTGAATTAGTCAGAATTTTTGATAAATCCGTGTAATTTCCCTTTAACATGAGCAGAGGAATGAACCAAGGCAAAACTGCCAGTTTTAAATTGAAGGTATGATGTTTCCATTCAGTCATATCTTCAGGTGTAAGTGTGGTTTGTTTGTCACATATGTGCTTGTGTTGTTTAATTTGTTGGTGCTGGTTCTGAAAGCGGCACGTTTGCTAACGTGATTGATGATGTTGTTGCTGCAGGAGATGGAAGCATCATCATGAGGCACATCCCAGACTTATTTTTGGAGGTATTGACCTCCTCTAAACAAACCAAGACATTGAATTTGGCAGAAGGGTTTTTCCTACTTCCGGACTCATCATGCCATTCTGCCTTTCTCTCTCCTTCATTTTCCTTCATTTCCCTTCATCCCATCTCTTAATTAGCCCTTGTTTCAATATTTAATGTCCTCCCTCTCGCTGGCGCTGTGTCTCATGCCCATTTGAAGGCTTTGATTAGATCTTCACCATAGGCCGTGTTTAACTGTGGGAGAGATTAATGCCAGCAACAGAGCTCGCCAACCGCCGAGCCGTCCACAAATTCCATCTGGCCCCTTCCCCCCCTGCTCAGTGATCTCCGTTTCACTCTTCGGTTTTGAAGACTTCAGCCTGCAGGATGATACCAGAGACGGCCTGGAGAGGCATTTTGTGATGTGCATTAAGGGTGGGCAGTGTTTGAAATGAGCTGGCGCAGTGAGGACACTGTGGAGCGTCGACAAGCAGGCACCAGCCCTCGGAAACACTGGAGTTCCTTGTAAAGAGATTTGAGATACAAGATTCCTTATTTCTCACTTTCACATATACAATTTTACAAGAGCTGTGGGGGCCTAGTGGGTAGGATACTTGCCTGTGGACCAAGATGTCATGGGTTCAAATCCTACCTTTAGCATCACCACTGGGTTCCTGAACAAGACCCTTAACCCCAAGTTGCTCCAGGGAGATAAAAGCGTCTGCTAAATGCCTTACACGTAAATGTTTCCCTGATATGAATGTGAGACTGTACAATATAGTTACAATAAATGTAAAAGATTAAATTAAAGGCTAGAAATGAAAAATATGGAGAGCTCATATATTCAGATAAAACAGGTGTAAAACAGCATGAACAAACATTGCAAGCGTAAACAAGATCTGAAGTGTACAAAGGTAGAGACTAGATTGTAAACTGCAGTGTGCTGGTTCCTGTTGATGCATATAGACTTAACTGACAGATGGCGGTGAGATACAGTGAGGTGGTGAGGTACAGTGAGGTGGTGAGGTAGAGAGGCGGGTGAGGTACAGTGAGGTGGTGAGGTACAGTGAGGTAGAGGCAGGTGAGGTAGAGAGGCAGGTGAGAGACAGTGAGG
>JBBPDC010000149.1:1809220-1820737 GCA_037974485.1 Hemigrammopetersius urotaenia | reverse complement strand
TCTCTCCCTGGAGCAACTTGGGGTTAAGGGTCTTGCTCAGGGACCCAGTGGTGGTGTTGAAGGTAGGATTCGAACCTATGACCTCTTGGTCTGGAAGCAAGTATCCTACACACTGAGCTCCTCCAATATATATATATATTTCCTTTAGAAACATGTTTGTTCTGATTGTTCTGATTTCTTTATCATTATTGTTTTGAACTGAAATGGACTTTGCACTTCCATCCTGTTAGCAGTTCTCTTATATTTTTCATAGTTTATATTGGTAAAGAAAATCTGGAAATATCCCGAATATCCCTAATCCATTCATTTTTGTAAATACAAACAAAAAGCTTCTTACTGTTCATACGATCAGAAGGTTGTGGGTCCAAACCCCAGGACTTATAGTGGCACCACTGAGGTACCCTTGAGCAAGTAGTACACTCTGCTCCCCGGGCGCCGTGTTCCTGACTGCTGCTTCACTTGGTGAATGGGTTTAATGCAGAGAAAGAGTTTCACACAGTTCAGACAGGTGCTGAGGTCAGGCCTATAAGAGGCCACATGACTTTATACTGTATTTTTTTCTTGGAAAATACGATTGTTCCTATTTCTCATATTCTCAAGATTCTTGAGAAACTATGAATCTGAAACGCGGAACTTTAGGATGCAAATGAAATATGAGACGTTATTCGTGTGTAACTACAGTGACGGGAAAAAGACGTTTTCCATTCCTGAGGTCCAGCATGAGACAAAGACCATATATATAAATATATAATGATTTTTTTAAATTATATTTTTAAATGATTGTTTAAATTCTGGAGGCACCCTAATACGTGTTCATGACACTAAGAGCACATTTGTACTAATATAAATACATTTGTTGATTTTCAAAGAGCCAAAGAGATCTTTTAAGGCAGTTTCATTCACAAGCTGCAGCTTTCATTAGGTATTATTATAGTTAATGTGGCTTTTTTAAATGATAAAATTCCTGCTTTCCACTCCAGAGGCTCTTGTCCTTCTATTCCCTGCGGTCTGTTCTGAAACTTGCAGCGACTGAAGGCTGTGAAGGCAGCCGTTGTTTTGCTCTTATTTATTCGATCCTGGAAGTAGTGCAGCTTCCACCTCCGCATCCTGCAGACAACAGACCCTCGTCTGATCCGCCCCGATAATGAAGCAGCATTCCGCGAGTCCTCACAGCTTCTACCCAAGGCCATCTGCAGCCTCGCCGCAGCTGACCACGCGTGCATGTGTGTGAAGAGAGAGAGAGAGAGAGAGAGGGAGAGACGCGGTGCTGCGGCCATGCAAATGCAAGCAGTGAGTCGCGACGTGCAGTAATTGCATTCTTCAGCAGTCTTGTTTATTATCTGCTTGACTGCACCGCTTGATTTCAGCGCACTGCCCATTTCTCTTAGCCTCAAGGCAGCCTCTCGCCGCTCCGGCCCCCAGCCTCCCAAAAGCACTTGAGCTCACCTGAACCATCCCAGGCCAAGCGCTTTAATGAACTCTCTTGCTTTTGCGGTGCACGGCTCAGTGCTGGCGGGGAGCCACAGATTTCTGGCCTCACATCCATTCACTTTATTAAATATTTAATCTGAAGTTTTCCAGTTAGATTCAGATTTTTAAAAACAATATATCCTTCATAGACACATCCTAGCTGCTAGTAAAGGTGGAAACATATCACACAGTTACGATTCTTGAAAGTCATAAGAATCACAAAATCTGAAATTTGTAAGTAATGACTGACTTTTATTTGATTTTAGAACAAACAGACGTGTCTTTGTATCTCCCCTCTCTCCCTCTCTCTTTCTCTCTCTCTCTCTTTTTCTCTCTCCCTCTCTCTTTCTCTCTCCCTCTCTTTCTCTCTCTCTCTTTCTCTCTCTCTCTCTTTTTCTCTCTCTTCATAAGATCATAATAATGATAAAGATTAATAGCTGAATAATAAGCGTAAGTTTAAGGGATGAAACAGAAAGCACGGACTGAAATGATCAAGTTTAGATGCAGTTCTCTGGGCGGGGGTCACAATCGGCCCCCTTTCCTGGATTAGGCTCTCATTAATTCGGAAGCAGGATTATGGAAATCCCGGAGCCGCTCTGAACGCCGGATTACTGTGGCGGCTGCCGCAGGAAAGCGCCAAAGACAATGAAGATTTTTGTTGCTTTGCTCTGACAGGACGAGCCTCTAACAATGACGCTCTCTTTCCGAGCCGGGTCAGAGATTAGAGGCAGGACTGGCCAAACACACAGAGGCCACAGAACCCAAACAGGATTCCGATCAGGACATCACCAATCAGCCTGTTAAAGGCAGCTCAGCTCTGCGCTCATGGGAGAAAGTGAAAACTAGAGTTCGACGATGAGCTTCTTTTCTGCAGCCGCGGCTAAATCACAAATCAAATCTACAGCGTTCTCTGTAAATACCGTAAACACCGTAACATCATTTTAAAGTCATATTAAACAAGTCTAAATGGAATTACAAGCAGTTAAAGCATGTGCCCTTTGATTTTTCTGAGCTCAATCAATTTTGCAGTATACGTGAAACACATGGACATTAGTGTCTGTGGTTTATCACTGTGTGATAAAAATGCCCAGATGGAAAAATAGACTTTCTTTTAAAGCCAGACTTAGTTTACTGTGTTTCAGACACACACACACGCACACACACACGCACACACACGCAGGGCTACTGGAGCATATTTCACGATCATATTCAATATTACAAACCACAGACTCTCCTTCATTTGAATTATAGGCTTACTGCTCGTGTGTGTGTGTGTGTGTGTGTGTGCGCGCGCGTGTGTGCGTGTGCGCGTGTGTGCATGTGCGGGCGCATGAGTGTGTGTGGGTTTTGTCTGAAAGTGCTCTATGGGAGTGATGTAATAGGACTGAAAGTCAGGTTCAAATCTAGGGCAGATTATCCACCTGAGGATATTCCAGATATGATCTTGACATACAGAAGTCCTTTCAACTGAAACCCCACTCTGCACACACACACGCACGCACTAGAATGATACAACCAACATTCTATGTTACAGTTTCTAATTAACTGACAGCTACGAAACTGCACAACTAGCCCACTTTTCTGAAAAACCACTGCCTGCAAACTTTAACTAGGAGTGTATAGAACATAACTGCCTAATTTCCAGCAGAACAGCTCCCTGCTCTGTGACCTCTCGCTACCCAATTTATTTTCTGTTCTCTCCTCCTCCCAGCATCAATTCACGAATGAGCAGGTCATTACACAGGACAAGTCATTAGAGCTGTGAGCGTTTTCTGCACTAAAACGGGGCATTAATTCACTGACAGTCTCTTAATTACACTATATGTGGGCTGACAACGAACATAAAACACTTTTTTGTGCACCAGGATTGTGCCTGGATCAACAGCCTCAGCAGACCCAAGAAGATCCAGAGCCTCCAGAACATCACCACCGTTACGTTTCTACCTTTGGAAATGCCAATGGTTTGAGACAAAAACAGCTGAAGGGAGAATGCCAAAGCTTCTGTGACCTTATCCTACCATGTAAACGTCAAATTCCCTCAGTCTGATTGAGCCTATACACAGCTGCAGCTCCAGTCAGGACCTGAGGAAACCTCAGTTTACTCAGTTCTCTATCCCAGCGTGTGAAAAGTGTTAATATTCACAAATTGTGGGCGTGTCGTTGTCCGTTCAGCTGCACAGACTCCAGCTTTATTCATTTAGACTCATTTAAACGCAATCATGGTGCAAGGACACCTAGAAGCTTCAGCCAATACTTGGGCTTAAATGAAATTCCATGCATCTGTATCTCCGTGGACAGCATCAAAGTGTTGCTTGTTGCTGTGCATCCAATTACATCATTCTCAGTACCGCTGAGCTCCGCGGTGTTTAGCCGCAGCACAAGTCTTGCCTCTAATTGGCATTGTGGTGTTTTCCAAGTGTCAGCTGCAGGCGTGATGCGGTTTGAGCCATGTACAAATGAGCCGAAGGTAAAAACCACACATCCGTTTCCCCACATTAATATGGGTCCAGGCGCAAGAATGCACGCGGAAGTAAATACGAGATGCTGGTCCTTTAGCAACACTCTCCCTCCATCGACGTGATTTCACACATCAACAGCTCAGTGTGATTCAATTTAAGGCCTTTTTAAAGGGAACCCATTTAACAGACTGAAATTAAATGTAATCAAGCTGGTCGCCTAGACGGGCATCTAACCGTAATGAAATTCCCAGTCCAATGAAAAGGGCAGAGTAGAAACTATTCCATTACAGGAACAGACTCCACAGGCGCTCGCACAGAGAGCCCTTATCTGCCGACAGGCTAGGCAGCCACGGTCTGCCGCTTTATCGGCTACCGCTTGGTCTTCGGGCCAGGAGCTGTAATCTGAGGACGGAGTAAAAGAGAGAAAGAGAGAGAGAGAGAGAGAGAGAGAAAGAGAAAGACAGATAACTGGCATGCTACGATGGGCTGATAGCGAGTCGGCATCCGTAGCTCTGCACATTCTGAACCACAGCCTTTTTTCTGCTCTAAACGAGGAATTCAGGATGTAAACAAGTCCTGGAAGGAGCAGGACGGCCGAGGTCTGGTGTGTGGATGTGCGCTTGATGCAGACGCAGGAGCAGGCTTCCTTCCCCCCAGGCAGCTTGATCTATTGGCCTGTGCAGAAACGACAGAAAATCATTTGAAAGCCGAGGAGCCTCGAAAGGTCACAAGTTGAGTCTCTCTTTCCTCAGATCTACAGAGGCTGCTGTTTCTAAATCACGATGAAGGAGCTGCTCTCAGGCCCTCCCGTCCAAGGCACGACAGGCTCATAATGGGTAGGTGTGACAGTACCCAAGTGCTAACAGTCCAGTATGGATTGTGCTTTTCGATTCATTTTCAATATGGAAGCAGGAAATGTCATTGGCTAAGCATTTTTAAATAAAAGCTCAGTCACCATAATAAAAGCATAATAAATAAAACAAAACCATTTTCTAAGAAGACAAATCAACTGAAAATGGTTTCAGTGCGCAGTGCAGGGAAGCTTTCTTCAAAAACTGAACTGAATATGAGTGGATAGATCCAAACAAAAATAGTTTATTATACTAATAATAATTTATTATACCTTAGAATTGTTAAACTACACTCTTACAATATTTTACAATTGCAATAATTAAAATAGTGATGTTAAGAGCAGAGTGTGTGTGTGTGTGTGTGTGTGTGTGTGTGTGTGTGTGTGTGTGTGATTCTCAGCCTGAGAACTGACATCCACTCAGAACAGTGCAGCACACAAGTGTGTTTAATAAATACACACAAAAATAGATGCATGTGTAGAGAGAGGGGGAGCGAGAGCAAGACAGAGAGAGAGAGGGAGAGAGCGAGAGAGAGAGAGAGAGAGAGAGAGAGAGAGAGATTTTCTATGAGTTGTGTTGGTGTCCCATCTGTTTGTGTAGTCTATGAAATCTCAACATCCTGCCCCCCCCCCCCCCACCACACACACGGCATCAGTAGATATAACTGTAAATTATGGGACGCAGGTTGGAACATTCCGGCCTCTTTTGGGACGTGTGCTGTCACATAAAGACAGGGTGGATACTGTGGACTCCTGAGTCACACACCTGTTGGATCTGTCCACCGTGATGTTCTCCCCTCCGGGGACGAGCTCCTTCACCTCCGTCACGCCGTAATACTCCCGGGTGATCTGTGGACAGAAACACAGAAACATAGAGCCTCAACAAACAACAGAACCCACAGAGCACAGGCCAGACTCGGAACTGCCCCAAAATCTGCCTCTAATTTCCATCTTCATCAAAATCTGCCTCTATCTATGAAGAATCTGTACTTTACGTTCAAATGTAATAGTAATTGTAATTGTAATGTTATTAAAAGTATGGAGGACATTAAGTGAATGGATCTGTGTGTTTGAGAACTCACAGCAAAGTTGAGGCAGAACGTTTCTTCAATATCATTCCCTTCATGGTCCAACAGCTGCTGGAGGCTCCTGTTAACAAACAGCACAAATCCTCCACTTTAAGAACCGCACACTCTGGGTCTCTTTAGAACATCAACAAAGAGAATATAAGGGAATTACAGTGTAGAGACCACACCCAAACACCACCCTCACCCAAACACCACCCTCACCCCCCACCACCACCCTCACCCAAACACCACCCCCACACCCAAACACCACCCCCACAACATTGCACTCACACCCAAACACCGCCCCCACACCCAAACACCGCCCCCACACCCAAACACCGCCCCCACACTGATCCAGAGTGATAGCCCCCCTCGCCCCCTTGTAAAGCAGGGACTGACAGGTGCTGCAGTGAAGGACTGAAGCCTCCGTAACTGTTTCCTACATTCTGTTATTACGACCCTTCTGAGGTCAGACGCTTCAGCGCTCCCCTCTGGCCATCTGCGAATAATTAGCAGCTAACGACCCACGTCCTCCCACCCATTCAGGCTTTCTGCCCTAATTGAGGCTTACGTAACAGCAAGTTACGCAACAGCTGCTCACAGCAAAACTGGGCAAAACTGTTTAAAAGCCCCCCCCCCCCGGCGGTCACTGCGGCCCTGACGTGCAGCCAGGAGTTCAGGAACAGTGGAAGGAGGAGCTCCATCACCTCAGCAGACCCACAGCTCTCGCTCTGACAGGGCCGGTGAGAGAACACGGTCCACACTCATCACACAGAAACAGACCTAACGCTCGAGTCTGCTCGGGACTCGCTTTCAAAAACGGACAGCGTTTGAGCATTTTGCCCTGTAGCTCGGCCGGGAAAAACCTAGCGCCACAAAATCTTACAGGGACCCTCAGCTCCCGTTCCCATGAGCACACTTTAAAGGATTTAGTAAAAAGTTCCTGTTTTTGTTTTTTCTCCCCCTGTAGTATCGAAAATAGTACTGAATATCGAGCACCATCCTTAGTATCGGTATCGGGTTTGAAATTTCAGTATTGTCAAGCCTACAAGTAAATCTGTCCCAGGGACGATTTTACTCCATCACGCACGCACTCACGCTCACTCACACACACACACACACAGAAACACACACACAGAAACACACACACAGACAGTTGAAAAACTGTATGAGAAGAAGTGGCTCCAAAAATTGGGAGGAAGTAAAATGAATTGCTTTATTTGATGGGGCGTGGGAATTTGCCAGCGCTTACCAAACCATTTATGGATAAAGATGCCTGGTATAGCTGCATTCACAAGTTCATTATTTTTAATTGAGCGCGCTGTGTTTACTGCATGTTAGTTCCGTCATGTTTGGTTTCTTTGGCTGTCGTCGGCATCCGAATGCGTTACACACATATTAAAGGGGGCTCAACCATTCTCTCTCTCTTCCCCAATGTTACATATGTGTTACCTTGATGTTACTTGCCCTCTGATCAACTGATCACAACTGCAGATGAATGCTTTTATAACCAAACTTTTATAATAAACGTTAATAAATAAAGAACAAAAAATAATATTAGAGGGACTGTGGTACAAGTTCTCTGGATCCTTTAAGCTCCATTCATTCCTGAACTCCTGAATTCCGATTCCCAGTATCTACTGCTACATCATCCATGAATCTAAAAGAGCAGCGTCTGGCTGATGACGCGAAGCTGAGTCTCACCTGCCCTCAGTCGGGGAGAGCTCCTTCAGGTCGTCCAAAGCAGGAGGAACGTTCAGGAGTTTCTTGTAGAGCACAAGAGGAAAGTGAAGGTCCACCACCGTGGAGTTATAGATGGCGAGGCCACAGACGATCCCAATTAAATGAAACCAGTTGTGCTCCACAAAACACTGCAACACAAAACAATTCAGCACAAAATCAATACAAATCTGCTCCTCCACTGCCTTAAGACGGGCTTTTCCAGGCTCCATCTGAAACCCTCGGGTTGTCCATGCACTGAAATAAATCTGCGGAAACCTGCACTGTTGTTCACTGTTGGACTGTTCGTCTTGTTCACACATGAAAACATGCAGAAAACAGAGTGATGAGAATCCAGCAGACAGACAGCCGATAAACAGACAAAAAAGTGGTCAATACATCAGTCGACCCATAACATCGATCCGCAGGTTCATCATTATGGAATGCATCCAAAATCATAAGATCTTGATCATGGGGCAGCTGGTGGCCTAGTGGTTAGGGCATTCGCCCTGCGACCGGAAAGTCCGGGTTCGATTCCCAAGACCGCCAGGCACCGCTGAGGTACCCTGAGCAAGGTACAGTCCCCACACACTGCTGTGTTCGTAGCTGCCCCCTGCTTCACTTGGTGAATGGATTAAATGCAGAGGTTGAATTTCGTGCTGTTCACACTGTGTGCTGTGGTGTGTTCACGTATGACTGAATGATCACTTTCACTTTGTGGAGGTTTTCTTCGCAGCATCACGAGAACCTAAACCTGTGAACACTGGAGGATCTCCAGCCGGACGCTCAGCAAAACATCACAAAACACAAATACAGAACACATCCAAACCTTTAGCAGCATGTTACAACACTATGATGATATAAATACAAGCAAAAAAACTGAAGTCATGGGAAAAGTGGAGTACAACATTAGCATATAAGTGTTACATTTTATTTGATTTTCAAGCTTTGTGATACAGGTCAGACTCTACTCTGTGGTTAATGAATAACAGTTGCTGATCTTAAGTAACAATAGAGGGTGTGAGAGGACACACGCAGGCCTTTCGGTTCTGTGGGCCCTGTGATCCTGCGGCATGTTTTGTACACTTCATCCGCGCGGTTTGACCAATCCGGCGTGGTAATCACTGTTCCGGGAAAGAAAGCTGATCTTGGCTAAATACCTCAGAATAACAGGCTCCATGACGTGAGGTGTTGACATTCAAAACAACGTTAATTCTGCCCTTTCCCACCTCTGCAGGACCCACGAGACACATCAGAGCTCTTTAAATGCTCTCAGCTGTAGCCAGGAGGCTTGGACTGAGGCGAACACTGAAAACGGCTTTATTTATAACTGCAGGGGGCGCTATGTGGACCCCTCACAATCTAGATTACATATTAATATTGATCTGATAGCATTCAACATCATTTACGATTAAAAACTGATACTTGTGTTAAATGTCGTTACACGACATGCCTGCACTAACGCGCTGTACGGCCAGATAAAATAAATTAAAGATATTTTTAAAATGATATTCCAATACTATAACTATAACCACTGGGTCACTGGTGGTGACAGTAGGAGGTGATTCGAATCCTACCATCAGCACCACCACTGGGTTTCTGAGCTACACCCTTAACCCCAAGTTGCTCCAGAGTGTTCCCTATAGTTAGAGAACAGAAGTCGCTTTGGACTTGAGGTGGTGGTGGCGTAGTGGGCAGGATACCTGCCTCTAGACCCAGACGTCATGGGTTCAAATCCCACACTCAGCCCACCACCACTGGGTTCCTGAGCAAGGCTGGCTGAAGAAAAGCTCATTATTCCACATTATTGTAGCGGTTTAGAAATGTTGAGGTTACTTCTAAGGTCTCCACATTAACAGCTTTTCACTAAAGCAGCAGGTTTTAATCCCAACTCACACTCAGGTGTGCAACAGCACTGGGCTAATCGGAATCAGAACATTTTCCTGATCCTGGAAGAAATCGTGCCACTCGTGACACCCAGCGTCCTCAGTTTAACGGATTTATCCATTTCTTCACTCAGAGACACGGCGGCGAAGGCCTTCCTCCCTTTAGCCCCATGGAGCCGGCGACTGCTGACCATCAGCTACAATCGAGAACCTTCCGCTGCCGAGGTTAGAGACCTGTCTCCTGCCGTCTCACCGCACTGGAAACTTGAACCGGCAGGTCTATGATCAGCATCTGTTAAAACACCTTCCACTGCAGACCAGAGGCTGCATGGGGACACGTTCACTTTTTCCTCAGAGAGAGGAACTAAAGGCAGACTCACTTTATCCGAGAACCAGAGCAGGTTGGAGTCTGTGTAGTGGGTGAACATGCCGTACACCGGGTCCATCAGCTCCTTCAGCAGCAGCAGGAAGAACTCCTTGGTGACTCCTCCTGCATCCACTGCCTCCTCTCCATCAAAGATCACCTGAAGCACCAAAAGCACAATGAAGGAGATGAATATTTCACTATTGCTGCTCTCTGTGTCCATATCGTCCATCACCCTGTGAGAGAGGAGCCCTCCCCAACAGTGGAAAACTTCAAATGAAATGAACCGCATCCAAATTCCAGGCATACAAACCAATGGAGATAATAAAGAGTTCAGAGTTGATCTAAAATAAAGAGATCAGACAAAGCTAAAGCGTTCATCACTGAGCCTCTTCACGGCATCCCTGGCCTGACATAAATTAAACTAATCATTACTACAGAACCCTGTACTTCAGAGAGATCTGAGTTAAAGCTCTGTCACCCTAACTTAACTGGACAGTATGAGGTTTTGTACTGACCTTGAGGGGCTTCTTCAGGTCCACATCGTTGTATATTGTGAGCTCCCGCAGTGCGTCACTGACTAAGTGGTCCCTGCGCACATGAAGCACTAGAAAGGGGTTCTGCGCCAGCAAAGGTTCCAGAGTTAACAGCATGAAGACATTGTGCAGGTTGGCGCCGCTCACTGCCATCTGAAACATGAGGCCAACCATGTTCACACTCAGAACTCTGAATCTCACCATTTCAGAAGATTAAGGACTCAAACTTCTCCTCAAACCGATGCGACGACTAATCTGTCTCCCGTTCTGCAAGGAAACAGCAGGAGAGCCGTCACAGCCGTGTTACAGCAGCTCTTTTACCTGCATCTGCAGCTCGGCGTCCGTCTGCAGCATCGTCGTCTTGGCTCGAGCGTTCAATATGAACGGATAGGCACATAATGTGACAGAACTCTGAAAACGAAAAACTCACATTAACAACTCGAAACGGTTCAAAACACAAAACAGCCGTTTATTTTCACTCAGCAGCAACATACCTGTACTGGAGGAGATCGCATTTTCTGCAAAATAAAAGTAAGATTTCATGCATTACGGCCTGTTATGATGTGATAAAATATTTGTGGTTCATTCCCAAAATTTTAAAGCATCAAGTTAAACATATACACAAAAGACAAGAGTTCAGGCAGGAAAGTGACCTGGAGGGTTTGGCACAACGACAAATTAGGAAAGAGAGGGAGGAAACTCACAATCTCAGCTTTACTCAGAAACCACTTGAGGTAGTCTTCCTGGATGTCCACCAGAGAGGTGATGTCAGGGATGTAGAAGCGGCTGTATTCTACATGACCTGCCTTCTGGTTCACCTGCACACAAAACACACAAACAGTTCAGTGTTCAGACAGAAAACTGCTGTCAGGCTGTTTAGCAGCACACGCCGGCACTGAACCCCCTCTGATCTATAACACACCCCGATTTTAGAGGCAAATGTTTCTCCAGTGCTCCATACAGAGCCAGGGAACCCTCATGATAAATTACTCAGTGAGCTTTTGGGAGAATGCAGTCTACTACTTTCAGCTGTTCCTGTTTAGGGTTTGCCTCATCTCCATTTCCTTCTGTCCTCTGGATCTTCTCTCATCCTCAGCATCCTCCTCCCAACACACTCAGTCTCTCCTCAACATCCTCCTCCCAAAACACTCAGTCTCTCCTCAGCA
>JBBPDC010000149.1:1784767-1796401 GCA_037974485.1 Hemigrammopetersius urotaenia | reverse complement strand
GGTTAGCTCTTTGTTATGGTATCCCAGGTGGTTGTTTGGGTTAGCTCTTTGTTATGGTGTCCCAGGTGGTTGTTAAGGTTAGCTCTTTGTTATGGTATCCCAAGTGGTTGTTAAGGTTAGCTCTTTGTTATGGTATCCCAAGTGGTTGTTAAGGTTAGCTCTTTGTTATGGTGTCCCAGGTGGTTGTTAAGATTAGCTCTTTGTTATGGTATCCCAAGTGGTTGTTAAGGTTAGCTCTTTGTTATGGTATCCCAGGTGGTTGTTAAGATTAGCTCTTTGTTATGGTGTCCCAGGTGGTTGTTAAGATTAGTTCTTTGCTATGGTATCCCGGGTTGTTGTTATGGTTAGCTCTTTGTTATGGTATCCCAGGTGGTTGTTTGGGTTAGCTCTTTGTTATGGTGTCCCAGGTGGTTGTTAAGATTAGCTCTTTATGTCCAATGCGACACCAGTTGTGGTATTTCTGTTTGGCTGTTGGAGAAATGAAGACAGCAGTCTGGCGTGAGTTCAGAAACCCTTTGAGTATCACGTTTTTATTTAAATGACTGAATTCTTGTGGAGCATTAACATGTTGAAAATTAAAACGTAATGGGTCCAGCAATGACCTGTTTTAAATGACTTTACAATTGCACTTAAAGGCCTGGATACTACACACTGGGTTGCGTTCTGAGTATTATTAATGCTTCGTTGTGGAAAGAGACATGGTGGGGGAAATCTTATGTACTTTTTTCTGCAGGTGATAAATGAGTGTGAACAATCCTTCGCCTGCAGACTCTGCTATTAAAGCCAATAATCAGATTAAAATTTAGCTTTGGAAGTTATTGCCTTTACAGTGCATCACTCGCTTCGCATCGAACAAACTGCGACTGCACTCAGCAACAGCTCGGCTCGATGCGTCCACCTCGCGTATCCAGGCTCTTAACTGCACTCCAGATATTTCGTCTTCTAAAACCAAAATAAAAATCCCCCCAAAAACCTGTTGATGACGGCAGAAGCGCTTTCTAAGTCATTTCACAAAAGAGACTGTGAGACATCAACAGTTAATCACACCAGCTTCTAGCTCTGCTGCATTTTCAGTAGAAAAACAAACGAAACAAAACAAAATTTCACAAAAAATCTGTTCTGTAGCATAAAAGAAACAAATGCGCATGAACAACTCGAACAGCACACATTTTCACGTCCTCGACTTCTTTAAACTTCGACAATCGCGCAACAGGCCGACCAGCATGAGATACAGAGTTACGGACGGAGGAGAGCGGGATGGAAGTTGCAGAAAAAGAACAAAACCAGACACATTGCTTATATAAAAAATGACCCCGTGACACAAAATGTCCCTTTTTTAAAAAGTCGAATAGAAGCCAATACAGTAAATAATTCATCAAAACAGTGTGTTATCGAACACAAAAGCACCTGCGTTCTCTAAAGGACAGATGTTTAGATGTTTACTGACATCTGGACTGCTCTCAGACGGGCAGTTTACAGCGAATTCATGCAAACAGTGGAAAAGCAAAACCCTCTCTACCTCGCGGCTGCTGAGACACGACCTCACGACCAGGTTTTTTCTTTCTACTTTGTTTTAATGCACACTTTGCTTATTTGCTAAATTTAGAACTTATTAGAAGAACGTAACAAACAGTATGTGGCCTGTTTAAATGACATTATGCTTTTTTTTAATTCAACAAATCAATTTTGTTCCAAATGCTGGTATAGCATAGAAACTGCCGAAAACTATTAACACGATGAAATGAAATACAAAATTGAAATTACTCCTAACAGTTAACTTGTGTAAATGCTGTTGTGCACTAAAATATTCCACCTGTATTGTCTGAACAAAACATTATTTTATTTATTTCTGTAACATTATGTAAAAAAAAAGAAGCTGGATGTTAAGTTTTCATGATTTGTGGACCGACAGCAGTATTTGTCCCCTGTAGAGGGCGCCCTAACTTACAGTCAACAAAACATTCGACCGCAGGTCCAGACTTTTGCATGACCTTTTTCTTCACCCTCACGTTTACAAAAATGTGTCTTTTATGGCACCGTAGACCCCCTTTGGCCCCTTTAAGTGTCTGGTCATGTTTATCTGTGCTCATTTCCAGGGCTGTTATGGCCTGAACTGTTGTTAAAGCTCATAATACAGTAATAGTTTACCCTCCGTTTATATCTGAGGGTTGTGGGGTCGCCGTAGCTGATCCAGGTTAACACACAGAGGTGGGCGGTTCGGATCACACTCCTCAAAACAAAGGTACCAAAAAGGCGATGGAGGCCGCAGAACCAGGACGAAGTGTTCCGTTAACAGGTTCAAATTGATGGAATGAACCTTAAATTAACAGTAGATTGATATGCAGTTCTTACAACTAACAGCAGGTGGTGCTGACGAAGCCAAAAAGAGACACTAGAGAAAGGAGGGCTGTTATATTCAATCAGTCCAATGTTTTTTTTTGTTATATAATGTAAACTACAGAACTTATAATGTAAAACACTGCATTTGTATTACATAAATATAAATGCATATCCTAATCTTCTACTTAGACGTAGAAAAAATCCGCTTCCTCATTGAATTTTCTTGATAGTTTTCTTAATTTCTTGATATTTCTTCTGCAAGTGGTGATGCGATAGCTAGCAATTATTAGAATTTGAAAAAAAATACAAAATTACAACCAATGTGAAGCATCCGCTCTGCTTTAGGATGCTTCGTCGTGTCTGCGGTGCTCAGTATGTGCTTTATTATCTTTAGGTTAATTTTTTATAGAAGAAAAGTCCCCCACAGGGTGACGTAAATCTCTGTAATTCTGAAACAGCTGACCTAAAAAGGGGTAAAAGTGTTGCTGGCCGGATTTAAGGCTATATTTATGTTTTATATTTTTAGTAATAGTTTATTTTTTATTTTATCCTGACGATTGTTTTGTACTGATCCTATCTCACCTCATCTTTTAGGTTCTGCAGGGGCTCTTGAGGCAGTTTTGGGCAGCTTTGTTTTGAGGAGTGTGTCGTGGGGGGGGGGGGGGGCAGGGAGAGGTGACCACACACACCATGCTTGATCCAACGCAAGCGGCAACAACAGCTACGACACACTGCACACAAAATAAAAACTCCACTAGATCCAAAACCCAACAGCACACCTTTGAACCCCCGTCCTCTTTCACATAGGGATACAAAAATAGGCTCCATCATCATACAGTCAGGCGGTTGAGTAACAAAACGAAAAATAACAAAAAAAATAAAAAATTGTTGAACTGAACAGTTTGTTTTGTATGTGCTCAAATCTTAAAAAGCCTGTACAAAAATAAAAGTTGTGTGGCCCTGCTGCGGTCCGTCCGGGCGTACGACCCAACAAACACGTGCAAATGTTTCATCGTTTTACTGATAATGCTCAAATGGGTTGCCAGATATTTCAAAAATTAAATAAATTAGCTCCAAACACCCTTTGCCAGATCTCCTCAAAGTTAGAATGTACAACCAATTATTGAAAAATCTAAATTCTTGCAACAGAAGTTCTGGTTTATCACAGAAACACACGCTGCTGCGCTGAACGACCCCTTCGCTGCCGATGATCATTCATTGTTTTCCATGCAGATGTGTTGTATTGCACCTGCAGTCGTAACTAGAAGGGAAGGCGTTTCCCTCGCTGGGTCGGATTAGAGCTCAACAGAACTACGACTCCACTGAAATTACGTGACGGCGGGACAAAATCACGTCCTCGCTTTACTCCGCTGTGTCCTAACTAACGCCTAAAGCCCATGTAGAACCGGAGAGCCTTCACCTCAAATGTAATATTGATTACAGTGAACAAGCAGAAACCAACCAACAGTCATGGCTGGAAAAAAAAAACTAAGAAAGAAAACAGTGCAAAACTGTACCAAAAAAACCCAAAGATGTTTCAAAGCGGAGGTTAATGAGACAGTACAGCTGATTTTATTTCCATTAGCATTACCATAAATTCTGATAAGATCAAATATTAAAATTCATGAAGTGTAAACAGTAATGCATGACAAGACGAAAAAAAAAGTCTCAATATTTTTAAGGTTTTATTTTTTATGTATAAACATTGTACATAAATTACTTTCTCTGAGACTAATATTGATGTACGGATAAGTGTGATTTTTTTTTCTTTTCAGTTTAAAAAAAAAATTCCGTAAAGATACTCTCACATCTCTCATCAAAAGACTGGTCAGATATGATATATAGGTTTAGTTTTCGTCTGTTTTGCTCTCTACTCTACGTCCGCCGCCGCTTGAGCTGGTTCCGCAATGACACTGAACACTCAGACTTGACTTGGATATTTGAATCGGAACTGTTCCTTTACGAAAGCAAAGCAGGAAAAGGGGCGTGGTCAGTTCACTCACGGCTGTACATCTCTGTCCCAAACAGTCCACAAAAACGGTTTACTGGTAGCACGAAGAGCTTTTCGGCGTTAGTGAAGCGCAGCCCATGGCCAGCGACGACCCAGAGGCTCCGTACGGTAGTCCCAACTGAGTGCAGTGGTTTTTGCGCATGTAAACACATTTTTCTTCCTTTTTTTTCCCTATTTTTTCCTTTTTAAAATCCATTAAGTATATCACCTTTAAGGTTTTCCATACAAAAAAAGCACAAAAAAAATCCAGAACAGTTTTTTTTTAAAATTCATTTCTGTCCAAATGTAAGAGTCCTCGCTCTTTTTGGAAATCTGTCTGCAGTGTGAAGAAAACATTAAGGGGCGTGTCTGGTGTAGCCCGTGACAAAAGGAGGGGGTTGTCTCAGGTCTTTTCTACATGGTAACCGAGAAAGAGGCAACTAGGCACAGTTTCCCCAGCCCTGCCCCTCGCGGTTTGCGGTTTGGGGCGTGTGGGAGGGCTTTTAGCGAGTATATAGGGGGGTATGGAGGGGCAGTAGTGTGTCGTGAGGCCGCTGGGACGGTGCAGTCTGTTACCTTTTCCCGATCTCACTCTGCCTCAGGAACTGGATGTTGTTAGCACTGTCGGCTAGCTCCGGGTATTGCTCCACAGAAAGTACGTAGTAGCCGTCGTAGCCCAGGACTTTCCCGGAGCTCAGGAGCTGCCGTTTCTCGCCTTCAGTCCAGAGTCGAACTCCTTCTTCCCCGTCCCGCACCCTCTGCTGTTCTCGAGCCCAAGCACTCGCTAGCGCCCTCTGCCTGGCTTGCTCAAGAACGCGTGCCTTTTCCTCGTCTAGTGTCATACCATAACGCACGTGGAGCGCTAGCGAGCCGTACTGCAGTTCCACGTCCGCAAAACGCCTCGTTCGTCCGTTCACCACAGTGGTGGACTGGGAGACGGTCACATTGACACCATTCTCCAGGCTCTTGCGGCCACTAGTGAGCCGCAATGCCCCCAGGTCACTCTCGGGCAGGCTTGTTTTAATGAAGTAGTGTGTATCGCGGCCCTCGATGGTGAAGTGCAGGTCCTCTAGGTAGAAGGCATTGTTGAGCACTGCTGCCACCTTGATGCAGTCCTCATTAGCGATGTTCAGAGCATTGGTGGCCACCTGTCCCTTGCTGGTGATGGCAAGCATCACGCCTTTGCCAATCAAAGACTTGACAGTGGCGAACCACAGCCAGGGTTTGTCCCGTGTGGAGCGCCGCCGGCTGAGCTGGATCTCTGGCATCCTCTCAAAGGACAGGAACGCCTTGGATTGACGGGTCACTTCTTGCTGGACACCTGAGATGGACTGCAGGGGGACACGAAGAGAACATTTTAGCAGAGGAAGCTGCCAAAGAGTAGCAGCAGGTTTTTTTTTTGTCATTATTTCCCCATACAACCGTGTCCTACTTTCGAAGCACATTATATGGAAGCTAAAACAGTGGCTTAGGCAAGACCATTTTTGATCATACTTTTATAACAAGAAAAGAAGATCACAGGGACTGTGCGTGATACTGCAAATGTTCCAACACAACAAAGAAAACAACAAAAGGTATCAAAACAAAATGCTTATTTACAAATAGGCTGTTTGGAATTCCTAACCGAGGCCTGGCTGGTTAATTTCACAGGGAGATGTGACCGCCATGGCAGCGTAATTAACTCAAAAAAGGCACTCATTTGCACATCAAATGTTTATGGATGGTGACCTTATTTCAGGGAAAGTGAGATGATTCAGCTTGAGATAATTGCCACTGTCACTGCTTGCAAAACAGACATTTTAATATCAATGTGACTTTTGTGGATCAACAAAGAATAAAAAATAAAATACACAAAGTTACACTTTTGTAGACAGGCAGCTTTGTAGGCAAGAGGAAATGCATAAATCAGGGGTATCAAATTCAAGTGCTAGAATGCCGCATTTTTTCTGCTCTAACAGCTTTTTCGGCTCCCGAAGGGCTTGATAATGATCTCATGAGTGGAATCGAGAGGATTAGTTTACAAAAAGGCAAAAACCCTGTAGTGTCATGACTCTTCAAGGGCTTATGTCGGATTTCACGTACCGGAAGGTCATCCCACAGCTGGCTCTTCCTCATCTCCAGTGAGGGTTGGGTCAGGTCGAATTTGGGAATGGGAAATCCTGGGATGGCGTTGTGAAGGTGGAAGCCAAATGTTACCAGCCAGATGTTTACATCTAAGGACAGACATTTGATGCATATTAAGTACCACACAGTTTTGTTTTTAGTAATAAATTTCATTAATTTGACATGCCAAGTTTTCCACCATCACTGTCAGAGCCTGTCAGAGGGACAATACATAAGAGTTTCATATTTGCCCTTACCTGTGACATACTCTTTGACATCATGCACCTTGCTAACAGGGTTATTATTGCGGAACATGTACAGGTTGAAGGGAGCAGGGTCCTTTCCCACTCTTGTCCAGGTGCTGATGTCTGGTGTGGTCCAACGGCCAGCTGGGATGTCATAATCTCTTTCCCCGAAGTGCAGCAGCCGTGTCAGCGGGTCGTACAATCCCCCATGGAAGCCAATCACCAATTGGAAGTCAGGATTTGAGTCAAAGTAGATCTCTCCGTAGGCTGTGTATTGCACCTGCTTCAGGAGTAGCCCGTTACTGCTGAAGACGGCCAGTGGCGTTCCAGTATTGTCACAGGCAATGTAGAACTCTTCCCCACTGCTGATTTCCATTGCAAACAGGTGGCCTTGGAGATCATAGTAGAGCGAGGTGATCTCCGAGCTGGAATGGTTGTAGACATGAGTGATACGGGTGGGGTAGTTCAGATCGGCATAGAAGAACTGTAAGTGCTGGCCTAGGCTGTTTCTAGAGGCCAGACGTCTACCCAACCCATCGTAGCGGTACTGGATGGTCCATCCACTAGCTTTGCTGTGGACCCGCACCAACAGGCCTTTGGAATTGTACTCGAAGATTTCAGCACCTCTCTGCCGCAGAAAGCCATCCTCATCCATTCGATACTGGACATCCCCGAGCCGAGTGATGCGGTCCCTCAGGTCGTAACGTAGTGGGGTTAACCGAGCGCTGTTGCCAGGGTTCAGCAAGTGCAGGTTGCCATTCAAATCATAGCTGTAGCGCCACATCATCTTTTCATTCAGGTAGACCGTTTGTAACTGGCCATCCACATCGTATTCATACCCGTATTTGGTGGTGTTGGCGAAAGGCCCGATCTTGATCTCTCGTTTGGTGACTCGGCCCATGTTGTCATACTGGATGGTGATCCAGTACATGAGGGATCGAAAGATCTCATACTGTATCTCCTTGATCCTTCCGTGGATGTCGAAATGCTTAGTGTAGGTCATGACTGCTGTGGAGATGATCTGATTAATGTCGTAATAGATGACCCCAAACTTGCCAAACTGCTCCACTTTGCCTGAAATGTCATCAAACTGGTACAGGTCAATAGGCAGTGGGGTCTCATTGATGACCCCTTGCATGCTGGTTACACGGAAACTGTTGTCATAAGAGTAGTCGAAGCGGGCATTGACCATGCCATCCTCACTGAAGCGGAATATCTGTCTATCCACTAGAGGGCCAATCTGCCGGTAGCGGATGGAGCAGATGAATCCCTCGCTCTGCAGGTTCACGGTCTTCAGGACGCCAGCGGTCTCATCGTAAGTGAAGCTGACGCGAGTGCTGTCATAGAGGATTTCCGACAGCTTGTTCTGCCTTCGGTACTTGTAGAGGACGCGCCGGCCTGTGCCCAAGTGCGCCACCCGGAGGAGTTGCCCGTCCTCACTGTAGTCCACAGTGACTGAGGCGTTGCTCTCTGGTGGATGGTAGATGTTTCTGTAGTACCCAATCGAACGGATGGTCTCCATGGTATGGCGTGCCACGCTCGGCATGGTAATGGCGGACAGACGGTCTTGCAAGTCGTAGTCAAAGATGTACTGCCGCTGGCTGTGGAGCAGGAGCACCATGGACTGGAAATCGAGAGAAAAGGATGGGAGGGGGGGCAGAGAAGGAAGGGGAGGCAAACAATTAATTACTCTTGAGCCTAATGACTTTTTAAAATGCAAATGGTGTGCAAAAGCAGGTATTAACATTCGATTTTAGCTCGGATTTGCTAATTTGAGTTCTCCTCGACCTCCCGTTTTCTAAACGCAGCCCTGTTTGATATGCTTGGATGCATAATTCTAAAGTGTCCTGAAATTACAAGCCTTTTGCCTCGTGAAACCCCTGTATTTATCTCATAAGGCAGGGTTCAGTGGAAGTCACGATCACTTAGCGATCCAGCGGGTAATAACGCTCTCAACATCCCGCAGCGGATGAACTCATTGCTCCTGCGGTTGATAAATAAATGGGTGAAAAATTAATAAATAAAGTCACTCTTTTCTGTTTGTTCACTGCCACTGCCATATCTTTAATACCCTCCTAATGTATGCTCCACCATATCCAGGAAAAACACCTACTCAGCAAGTCGGCCGTGCTCTGCGACCGAGAGAGGTCTCATGTTTATTCCGGGCCTGTTTGCGGGAATTTTGATGGACGGCATAAACTAGGCTGATAAATAAGTGAGTCTAGCTGTAGGGCCCGACTACACAGGCCCGGTGCCCTCACCATCTAAAGCTGTGCCACAGGAAAGCTGCAGAGGAACCTGCTACATCATTCATCTTCCCCTTTTCTCGTATATCATCCCCTCCTTCCACTCTTTCTGTCTCTTCTTTCTCATCCTCGCACAGTAAAAAAGGAAACAGCTGAAGCCCACTGGGAGTGGCGCAAAGGCGGAGAAGGCTAGTCTCTGAAGCGTCTCCGAGAAGAGACTTGTCATCCATCCTTGGACAGACATTACTCAGACTCCCCAGGCACAGTGGGTGGCATATGTTCCCTACATTGATATGTGCCTCTCTGGACATGCTACCTGCTCGCGTGGCAGACAACGGGGAGGCTGGCGAGGCATGCATATTTAATTTATGCGCACACGTAGCGGCTCTGTTAGACTTCCCTCAAAAACTTTTCATCTCGAACGCGTCTCTGAGCTGTCTCGGAGGAGCCCTACCTGAGCTGCATTCGGAGGAAGGAATGTTTTCTTCCACCGGCTTTTCTTTTTCAGACTTCAGTTCCAAATTTGCTGGCTGACAGCTCTATTTATCGATTAGCCCGACCGAAGTTGCTTCACAATCAGAGCCGGTCACGTAAAAATTTTAGCGGCTTTACGGCTCACGCCTTCAAACAATCAATTCTGAGGACTTGAAGATCACAACATACGAGCCCTCAGGACATTCTGGGACTAAAGCATACCTATAATAAAGTGGGTAGATTTAACAAATACGGGTAAAATAAAAGGAAATCTGCATCTGTGTCTCTATTAGTCGAAGTGTGAGGGGGTGAAAGGTTTTCACAAATGTAACCCCCCCCCCCCCTTTCTCTTCTCCTGCCTTCTCTTGGCCTTCCAGAGCTCAAACTGGACTTTTCCCCTGTGACTCATTTCTGGCTCCATAAGTCTTTCTTTACTGCACTCCACCATGCTACCCTCAAACACAAAAACAGGCTTTTATTCCTCCTCTCTGCTCTCCTCAGCAAACACCACATCCACAAATCCTCAATAATTCAAAGGAAAATTCACACACCCCTGGTTCTTCTAGGCCTTTGCCCTGTAAAATGTATTCTCTGTGTTCTCTATACATTTTTTTCTTTCTTGAGAGAAGAAAAGTGTTGTTTTTAATGCTGACACAATAATATTAGTGTGTCCTCCAAGTCCACTAAGGCGCACTGAAAAGTCGGCGCCTCCACTAAATCTCCAGCAGGCTCCTGGGCACAGTGGTCACCTAGAGCTTAAGTCAAAGCTTAGATGAGCTCTGCTGACTACAAATGACGGCGGCTCCTCTGCCCCATCCGACCTGGCCTGAACCTTGGCAAGAAGTTTTGCAGAATGAGGCGGAATTCTCTATTCTCTTACTTGCACATTTCGGAACGATTTTAGTTTTTAATAACTCTAGAACCGCCTAGGGGGTCATTTTTACCCCCCTGGTGTATTATTCTGTTAAAAGAAAACCCCAAAATCTTTAAGTTCATGACTTTTCCTAAAATGCTTTAGTATTAATTATCTAGTGGATTTCGGTGAGAGTGTGATAAAAAGAAAAATAAATACGACCATTTATATCCAGAACCGATGTGGCGTCAATTTCACCCCTCATTTAGATCACCATATACAGCCCCTCCCGCTGCTCCTTAGCAACGTGGTGCTTGTGACGTCATCCGACTTTGACAGTGCACCGTCGATTAAAATACTGCGAAATTGGACCCTTATTTAAACACTTATTTTGTCAAGTCTCCATTATTATTTAAAAAAGAAGGCGGGAATGAGCCACTTCACAGCTTCTAGAAACGAAATCTTAGCATCGCTGACGCTGTTGCAGCAGGGGAGTCTAGGGGGACTGGAATGTTGGCAGTTCTAGTGTTAAAATATCATTTCCTACTATTTTTCTATATACATATGTATGAATAAAACATTTAAGTTAAATAAATTAAGTTAAATCCATTAATAAAGACTGTTTACTGTTTTCGTGGAAGCCAAAGGTTACCTGTAGCTCCTGGTTTGACTCGTTCAGTCCTTCATTTAATTGAATCAGGAGCTCACAAAGTGAAACAACGGGTGGAGGAACCGAGGAGGAACCTGGAACCGAACCTGTGTTCTCCTCCCCAGAGGATCTTTTTTAAATCTTTCCTTCTGGTCAGTCTGTCTGTGTTTGTGTATATTATTCATGTCAGAGCCGGCTGTCCCAGTTGTACAGGGTCCCACTAATCGCTCCAGTGCCCCGCCCCCCTCGCGCCACACCCCTCACCTTGTCCAGGTAGGTGTAGCTCCAGGTTTTCCCGTCTGCAAATGTTCTGGAGACAATGCGGCCCTGGCTGTCGTACTCCACCCTCTCCACCGTCGGGCCGCGCTGGATGCTGGTCACCTGCCCGTTGCTGGCGTACGTCAGATTAACCGACATCAGCTTACTGCTCGGATCCCAGAGTGTGGGGTGACCCGCTGCGTCGTACACGATCTTCAGCAGGAACTTCCGGTGGTCGTCATAGATCCTCTCTGTACGCAGCGTTCGGTCATAATCCACCGACAGCAGGTTTCTACCATTCACCTTCACAGAGGAAGAAAAGAAACAAACAGACACTTTACTGAAGGGTTTGAGAGAGAGGGAGAGAGAGAGAGGGAGAGAGAGAGAGAGAGAGAGAGAGGGAGAGAGAGAGGGGGAGAGAGAGAGAGAGAGAGAGAGAGAGAGAGAGAGAGAGAGAGAGAGAGAGAGAGAGAGAG
>JBBPDC010000149.1:1678985-1689458 GCA_037974485.1 Hemigrammopetersius urotaenia | reverse complement strand
AAACGCTGCAGCATTTCTCTGATTCTGATGTTTTCCTTTAAAATGACGCTTTAAAGAACAATATTTTTATTTGGAAACGAGGAGAAATATTGTCAGCAGCAGAGCTGTTCAGTTCAACACTCGCAGCTAGAAAAGAGAAAACCTGAGAAACCTGAGATATTTCACATAAAACCATCAGAAGAGATACGGCGGCATCCCTCAGTTCGACGAGAATACGTCGCATTGTCCCCAAAACGCAGGTCTCGATTAAAAATCATTCACGTGTTTCACATTAAAGCGTCACGCGACAGGAACTGTGACACTGTTTTTCCTGGGCTCACGTCAAATCTGAATCTTTTTGACATTTTTCAAATACAGTAAACTATCAAAAACTCACCCTTTTACAGAAAAACCTCCAAGGCTTTTAAACACGTTGTGGAATTCAGAGCTCTTTCTATTGATTGCACACAAACCCGGCTGCTCTTTACGGGACTGGGGTCTCGTTTTCAAAGCAAAAGCAAGAGTCTCTTACTTCCGCACAAAAAAAGAAAAAATTAAAGATCAAACTTCCATAACGGAACAAAAAAAACAAATGAGTGGCTGTTTTTTTTTTGCACCATGCGCTCATGGTGTCCCACGGGGGTGATTGTGCAAAGCCATCACGGACCCACACTCAGGGCTGGAGAGAGCCCGGATAGTGTTACTGTTGCGCTGCACTGTAATGATGCTGTGATGGGTCAGCCCCGGTGATTCAGACCTCCTCCACCCCCCCTACTCCACCCTCACACCCCCACCCGCTGCTGCTGCTGTCAGAGATCCGTGAGTTTTACCGCAAAGCCCCGGCTCTGAGCTTTATTTGCCACATCGCTTTTGCATTCATCACCGGGGCCTCGCCGCGACCGCTACGCTAGCCCTCATCACATAATGCTCCCTTAACGAGCCTCAAAATGCTTTATGTTTTGATGCATCGCCGTCCAGCTGAAAAGTAATACAGAAATGGACGAAAGCATTAGCATTTTACCAACCGACATCGCTCGCTCGCTCGGAGGAGGGGAAAAAAACAAAAACCTAATGACCACTTTAGTTTCGAACCTAACATGGTTAGAGGCAGCGATGGAGGGGGGGGGGGGGGGGAGAGGGCCATGTAAACCAATCCCGAAAAACAGGCGACTGCTTTCAGAGTTGTGGAAATTTAGAGCAAATGAAATTACGTACAGATTTAAAAACAATTCATCAAAGACACTTGCGTCGCTCATTTAAAGCGCTGTCCTGCCGGCTGTTATACGCAGTGCATCATGCGCGCCGTGTTTACAGAGCCGGGATTACAGGATCACGCATCGCTGCCTGAGTAAAGATGGCATGCAGTCGTTTACTGACAGATCCGTGGTTGCATATTCGCAATCTAGAACCGTGTGGCCATCAGTGGATTTGGTCGTTTTCATATTAGATCGTGAAAAAGTAGCGTACGGCTTCTAGCAGCCTTAGAATCAGAATCGAGTTTAATGGCCAAGTATGTGAGCGAACATATACAAGGAATTTGATTCCAGTCTCTCAAGCACAACAGTATAAAACAACAACAATATGCTAAAAAATACAATGTCCTCCTGAGACCCGCCCATTCGTTTATGTCCTTTATAGTGGACATTTTGTTCTCCTGTATCTTCCTTCAGTATCTGGAGGTCCCCATCAAGCCTATAGTGTTCTGTAGAGGAGATCCTGGGCTCCAGTGATGCTCCTGTGAGGGTCTGCAGGCTGGAACAAGGACTGCAATGGTATGACATACATGAGGAGCAGCAAACGCAAGACGTTCCTCTGCAGAACCAAAAAGAAAACATGCTTCCAGGACTATCACACATAAAAAATACCCGTTAATTGTTGCTTGTTATCCTTGCAAGCAACAAGCAACAGAAGAGAAGAGACAGAGTTTTATTGTTTTGATCAAACTGAACGTGTTTTTGGGTTAATATCACGCATTTCATTTTCTAAATTCAGTTCTATTTTCACATGCAGATCGTCCTGCTGTCCTCTACAGTGGACATGCTGGGAAATTAAAATAAAAAAAAGAAATTTAAAGTGTTTTTTTAGGCCCAAATTGATAGAAAACCACATAAAAAAGAAACGTCTTTTTCTTCGGTTCTCAGGAGGACATACAATAATATACAATAAGAATACGCAATTCAGATTATATGTTTAAATATTAAGATACATATTATCTTAACACATTATATGTATTATATGTACATTTGTTTACACTATTTATAAATATATAGAAAGTGTATATACAAACAATACAATGTGATCTAGATCTGATCAACTACGATGTGATAAACAATCTAGATCTTATGTACAGAAAATATGAAGAAACATATGATGTATATCACACATGAGGTGCAACTGCAGTACTGCAGGTGTGAGGCAGTGAAAAACGCAAACGAATTCGGCTTTTGGCGACAACGCGGGATCTTCGTGGCAACAGCGCATTTCTCTTCTCCGTGCAGACGCTCTGCAAAACAGATGCATCCATTCGGCAGCGGATCTGCTGTGGCAGAGAAGGTAGTGGAGAGCCCACTGTACATAAGGATCTATTTTGGGAGGGCATAATTGAGGGCTGAGATAGCCACTTCATTTGCACTGCTCCCATTTCCCTTGTTTTGTAGGTCACTATTAGCTAGGCAAGTCCAGCAGTAATTACTCACGTCCAAATTAGAAATATAGCGTCGTGTCGAGAGGCTCGGCCCTCAGAGGGAAATCGCATATACATAACAATAGACGCCTGTTTCATGCAGAAGCCTTGTTTTACTGATTCGCTTCTTTGTCCCTGGGTTTCAGATTAATTACACGCGAAAGATGATTCGCCGTGTTTTGTTTTTTTTTGCGCTCTGACATATTTCTTTCTGTAAACAACAGAAAGCGAGGAGTAGGTGGAAATGAAGGCGAGAGCGAAGTGGCAGCCGGAGGCGTCGTCTTGCGCCGGGCGGAACGGCTAATATGAATGAGGCAGGCTCTTAGTTAGCGAACAGACAGAGGCTAATGAGGATCCACTCTGATAATGGATGATGCTTTGGGAGGAGAGCTGCAGGGTATCACTCAGGCCAATTGGAATTAACACGCCAATGCAAACGCGTGATGATGACTAATGGCTTTTTATCCGTTCTGCTGTAATAACGGTTATTGGCGCGGCCGTCGTCGTTTCGTCTTCGGTATCAAAGCTGTCTGAGTCCGAGCCGACCCCTAAAACCAGCCTGTCCTTTTGGAATCGACGTCCATAACACTGGTTACCATTTACGACAGGAAAGACTGAGACCGGGTCCGGCTTCCGGCTGTGCCTCTTTAGAAATCGACGTTTGAAAAGACGAACCAGCAACATTTTGACCAACCAAAGAAACGAGGTTCTCGCCTCCACCCAGGCTCAGCCAGCACCGCCTCACTCGCAGGCCCACTGTGCTGTGGCTCTGCTGGGCAGTGCCTCCTGTAATTACAGGCTGCCGGTTGCCTGGGAGGAGAGAGCAGATTAAAGACGAGAGGACACTATTAGAGCGGGTCAGAGTTGCCACCAGCCTCTCGATCCTTGCCCCAAAGCTTTAAAGAATGAACAGCCTCACTTTGATTACACCAGATACAGTCTCCTATATACGTTTCCCGGCCAGAAAACATGTGCACGGGGGGAGAGGAGAAAAAAAATCTATTATTACACTTAGATACTATTACAATTAGATTTTTTTAATGCATGCTTAGACTCCTGTAAGACTAGAAGGTAATTAGTGAAGGTGTTTAAAAATTCATGGTAGATCGCTTTCAAGGTCAACGGGAAAATTTGGAAAAACAACGCACTTAGTCTAAAGAAAAGTTAAAACCCAGATGTCCGGAAAACACAACTGGCCATAAAATGATCACGCAATGACACATTTCAGCCTTCCCACCTTCATGAGACACTTCTAGGAATCAGGAAATCCCCCAGTAATCCCCGGGGGGTTACTGTCCAAGAGCTTTTGTTTGGGTAAAAAAAACCTCTAAAATGGCTATTTTTATAGTGTTAACGAAAATCTAAAGTTAAACCCATATTCGCCTCTTTTAATTTAAATTCCCTGGCAAGATAAGCAACTCGGAAGGTTGTGGGACAAAAGTATTGGGACACCACAGCGAGGTGAACGGGTCTCCTTGTGTAATAATATATATTTATTGAGACAAAAAAGCAAAAAATGCGGATAATATTTGCAGTTTCTGCGTTATTGTGGGTATTTCCTATGAACTATGAGTTTGGCTCTCAAAAAAATCTGCGTGTGACTGAATCCGCGATTCCTGATCCACGTAAACCTGGGGGACTGTATTCAGTCATTATTTCGAATGGTCAGATAAGCCTTCATAAAAATTGAGAAATATTAATACCTCACCACACTTACACGATGGGTGGAAACAGTCAGTTGTTTACTTTGGCTGATTTTGGCCGATTTGGCGCAGCAGTGATGTTCTAACGAGAATGTTTAGTTTTTCCTGTCCAGCAGAACACGGGCCAGATAATCCATCGTCACAAATGCTCTCTTTACAGTAAGTGCTTGGCTTCACGTATTACTCAGCGCTCTGATCTGTTTACTAAGAGCCTCAAACCTAACAAGGAGTCTGTGTTGGTAGAATTGATTCTGCAAACATAGCAATTATGAAAAACATGACTAACAAATAAGAACACATTCGCTTACACTCCACAGCATATGAGGCTCTGTCTTCTCACAGTATGTGATAGAAAGACTCTTGTTCTGATATGGTTCTGACTGAACAACATAGAATTATGGACCAATTTACAACCCCGAATCAGACAAAGCTGAGGCGGTATGTTAAATTATAATCAAACTGAAAACAGTACTTTGGTTAAATGATCTTTGACCTGTATTACATTGTTTTCAGCACATTCTTTACTGTGTCCCTTATGAATTTTATTGTTTATTTTCAAAATTTGGAACAGTAAAGCATTTACCACAATGTGATGTTGCCATTCCTTTTCACAACTCTTAAAAGACAATTGGGGCCTGAAGACACCAAGGAATGAAGTGTTTCAGGTCTAATATTGTCCCGGTCTGGCTGGGCAACAGTACGGGGTCAGAATGCGACACACATTCTCGATTGGAGACAGGTCGGGACTGCAGGCAGGCCAGTCAAGTCCCCGTACCCTCTTCCTCCGCAGCCAGGACTCTGTAATGTGTGCAGAATGTGGTTTTGCATTGTTTTGTTGAAATATGCATGGCTGTCCCTGGACAAGATGTCCTCCTGAAGGCAGTATATTGTACTCCAAAATCTCTACGTACTTTTCAGCATTAATGGAGCCATCAGAGATGTGCAAGTTACCTTTGGCAAGGGCACTGACACCCCAAACCATGACAGTAACCATTTCTCCCAAAAAATACCTGGAATACTGATTCATCTGACCACAGTACACATTTCCACTGTGCGATAGTTCATCCCAGATGCCTCAGAGTACCTGGACACTGTTAACATAGGACTTCATTTTGGTACAGTCAGGGCTGAAATCGACATTCAGAACCTATAATCAATCAGATTTTTCCAGGTCGATTATTTCGATTACTTTCGCTTTAAAAACACTACCGCGTGTGGAGTCACGTGACCCGCTCCGTTACGTTACGTTATTCCGCCGACATGTCGAGCGCGGAGAGCTCAAACACTGAGACAACTGAGCAACTCGTCAGTGAACTATGAGGGCAAATAAATGAAAAATAAATAAAACTGAACAACTCAAAACATCACAATCTCCAAAAGAAAACGCACCCGGGCCTAAAAAAGCTGCACCACTCAGACTCGACCTCCTCCGAGCCTCCGTGGCCCAAACAGACGGCTAGTGTAGCTTCTTTAGACAAACAAAATCTGCACAGAATCTATGTGAGCTATTACGCAAATATACTGGAGCGAGTGCTTAGGCACGTAATCCACTTTCCACAGTTAGTGAAATCGTTTAAACGGATTCAGGCCTCTCGCGAAACTCGATTACGGTTCCAGTCCGCGAGCGAGACTGCAGCCATTCAAAACCCTTAAACAGAAAGCTCCAAGTGGTCTGTTTCTTTTTATTTAAACATCCACTTATTAAACATTTCGCTGTTATCAAGCCGTCGAGAAATGGTTAATACATATATATATGTTTTTTTTTCATTCGCAATGCTGTCATATTGTTTTTCAACTCCAGAATTTGAAACACTCTTTTGACCTCAATACTGTTGAAGTAGATGCCTGACGGCACAATTTCCTGCCTGCCATGTAAGATTAAAACCTCCATTATATCTGAGATCTCTTCTTTCATAAGAATATGAGACGCTTTCTGAAGGTTTGCGCATTGTTTAATAGCGCCGTCCCCGTCCAATTTAACGGTGGCTCCTCCTTCCAGTTCTCGGCTTCATCGCCAGCCGCTGCGAGTTTAAAACAATCGAAATCTCTTCACGTAGCGATTCGAAACGCTCACGCCTCGCGCCTGCAGCGAGGAAGGAAGGAAGACTATTGTGCGGTCTGGTGTTATTTTTGATTTTTTTTTTCTTATTTATTCTGTGCATCTTCCCATTAAAAGGTGCCAAGAAACGAGCTGAATGTGGCGGAGCACACAGCTGGGCTCCAGAGAGGAGCTGGGGCTGCAGACGAGGCAGATGGTGACAGACAACTGGTTTTCACCTCACTGAGGGAGTCACTATGCCAGGCAGAGGTGAGGCGGCACCCTACCACGGCTCCCCGGGTCAGGGGACGAGCCAGCGGCGCACACACAGCCAACAGTGACTACATATAGACCCCCGATGTCAAACGGAAAGGCTTGCAGCAAATTATCACCCAAAGCAAGGGCAATTTTCACCCCCACAAACTCCTGCGTCTCAGCGGAATAGGCAATAAACGGTCGCTAAGGAAGATGGTTATGAATGCGTCTTTACTCGCTAAAAAATACAACGCACTTCCACAAAACGGCAAATGTGAAATGTAGTCATGTGACAAATCCAATACAGCACTGATTAATGTATGAACTGAGCTTTTCTCATTGACCGTCCTTCACAGAAACCACTTTCAGTACCAAAACAAGCCAACTGGGTGCAACTGGATGCTTCAGAAGGTCTGAGCCTTCTTGGTATAAATTAAAAAGTTTTCTTTTGTCACATAAAATAATGATTTTTTTTTACCATTAAATCAATAATTAACTATTTTATAGGATTACTGTAAATACTAAACACTAAAAATGTTATTTTCTTAATATTGTACCTATTTTCTAAATTTGACGTATATATTCCATTCTTGTAGATGTATTTCATTCTTAATTCTTTTAATTTTTTTATCTGTATACTTTTCTATATTTTTATGAAAAGTTGGGGGAACACAAGCCTAAGAATTTTATTACGGTAATGATGCTACATTGTTATCTGCTGATGACAATAAAACTTGAAACTTTAAAATTGATACTAATCTTATTGATCATATCTTTGTATCCCAAGCCATAACACAGGTGGAGCTCAGACAACACACTTCCCTTTTTAAATGTGAAATGTAGTTAAGCGCCAATTTCAATACAGGACAGAAAAACTAAGGTACGACAGTGTATAGAAATATAGAACCGAGCATCTCTCGTTCACCGTCCTTCATGGAAACCACTTTCAGTACCAAAACAAGCCAACTGGGTGCAACTGGATGTTTTAGACGGTCACAGTTTTACACAAGAATGCGCTACTTTTTCTGAGCCAAATCATTGTTTGGAATAAAATGAAGAGTTTTTTTTTGTCATATGCAATAATTAAATTTTTTTACCATGAAATCAATCAAATTGATCGTATCTTTGTATCCCAACACAGGCGTAGCTCAGAAAACACACTTCCACCTTTAAGAGTGCACTACAAAGCAAATATGAAATGTCGTCATGTGACGATTCCAATACAGTACAGAAGAATTAACGCGACGGTGTCTGGAAATTTAAAACTGAGCATTTCTCATTTACTGTCCTTCATGGAAACCACTTTCTCCATCATTTATGACGTAAAATACTCTAATTCGGCTTAATATTCTATATTTAACTTGTGTTCCTTGTTTAGGCTGTTTTGCTGTTATTTAGATTTTTAAATTTGTACTTATTTTTAATGTTGCACTGTCATTAATACTGATCCAAATCAATTGGTGTAGCATGTCGTTAAAACAATATTATTATCAAATAACGAAAATCACAATTTTTAACTTTATTTTGGAATAGTCTTTGCAGCCTAAAATCAGACGGAGCTCAGACAACACACTTCATCCTTCAAAAGTAAATGTAGTCATGTGACAGTTTAGTACTCAAAAATGAGACAGTACCGAAAAATTAACGTATAACAGTGTATGGAAATGCAGAACTGTATCATCGAGAACTGTATCGTCACTCGGTCTCTCTGAGCATCTCCTTTTCACCGTTCTTCTTAGAAACCACTTTACTTATTAAAAATCAATGAGATCATTCTCATGGTGTTCTGAAACACATTCAGTCTTTTTCTGAGCCAAAACAATCTGTGTGGTATAGAATACAAAAGATACTTTTATGACATAAAATAACAAGAACACTATTTTTACCTTGAAAATGTATCTTTGTAGCCTTACCCATAACACAGGCTTAGCTCAGACAACACTTCATCCTTTAAATGTGCAGAAACAAGTAAATGTGAAACGCAGTTGTGTAACAATTTCAGTAAAACAGTGTATGGAAATTTAAAACTGTATCGCTGAGTATTGTATCGTCCCTTGGTCTATCCGAGCCTGTAGTATAATTTAAACCATACTTTTGTCTCATAAAATCAAAGCCGTAACACAAGCTGAGCTCAGACAAAACACTGCCGGCTTTAAATGTGCCCAAAAAAGTCAATGTGAGTTTTAGTACATTTCAATGCAGTTCTGAAAAATTGGAATCAAAACTCATATTGAACCACATCCTTTCAGCGGCTGCCGTAACACAGGCTTAGCTCAGACACCACACCGGCATAGTGAGCGCACTCACACCTCCAAATAACATTTCTGGATCGCCATCGCTGATGGTTTTGCCGATAGAATGCGCATCAGAAACACAGGCGCTACCCTGCTGGGTAATCATGAGTCCAGACTCTGCGGCGAGCATTCGAACCAAATGAGCACACACACACACACACACACACACACGCAACAGTGGCACGACAGTTTGAATGCAAAATCCTTTATGGGAGGCTTCGCCGGTGGGATACGGATACTCCTTCAGCACCCAAACACCTTTAAGACACGCCGACTCAAACCGAGGCATTACTTATTCATCCCTATTCTTCCTAATGCCATTACAGTCGGCCTATCAGCCCTTTGAGTTCGGCTGAACAAGATGCGCGGTGCCATTCAAGAGAGAGCAGACCCCGCTGTTATTGGATGAAAAGTCCCTTAATGTGACGGCTGATAGAAAGCAGGCGCTGGAAAATGCCACGCCAGAGGTATGGGCTCTTAAACAACACCTGACACGTTTTACTTCCCAGCTCCGCCGGCTTTTGTGCCATTCAGTTCCTGCCGGCTCTATTCATTTCGATCCCTAGTTCAGCCTCCCAATGTCACTCTTTCACGCTCCAGCCTTTCGCCGGCTTTGATGCTGTTAATTGTAAGTGAAGAGGGCAGGGGAGAAAAATTCATCAATTCAGACATCAATCAATCTGTCGTCTGTTCTCGGCTACAAAGGATCGAGGAGGTAACAGTGTAACGCCAAAGACGCCAAAACTCCCCAGGAAGAGAAGACAAACAAGCCGGCCCCCGTTAGGAATGCTGGGAAGATTCAGGGATGAGTAATACATTGCAGTATTGATTTTTGTTTGCAGGCATGCCTGTCACAAACACAAATCAAGACATTCCTTTCAGATTCATACATCAATCCAGGTGATACAAAGCCAGCGAGGCGCTGCACTCCACACGCAGTCGCCCTTTAGAGAAAGTCGGCTCTTCAGAGGAAGAAACGAAGCACAATTAAACACCCAGTTCTGCAACGTTTCATTCACAGACCGGCCAAATATACTGGCTACGAAAGAGAGGTCCTCACGTAACAGCTGGGCTTTTTAAAAATACATATTTTAATCTTATTAGTCTTATTGCCGGGGAGTACTGAGCTACTTCCTCTCTCCACCTGAGACCACGGCAATCCTGACCGCACTCCAGAGCTCCAGAACTATTACAGACACAGTGGAGTGCCCTTTTCTAATCACACACACACACACACACACACACACACACAGAAACAGACTGGTCACTTCATTGGGCAGATATTAAAGCACAGTGACCTCCATCCCCAGAGACAAATGTCAGAACACCAGCTTTTGGCCTACACCGAATTATAAAGCGTATCTCCATGTTCTGGACTGATAGAACAGAGGAACCTCTGGATTTTTCTGTCTGAGCTTTCATTTCACACACACACACACACACACACACACACACACACACACACACACACACACACACGCACACATACTCACACACACACACACTCACACACACTCACAC
>JBBPDC010000149.1:1532671-1568148 GCA_037974485.1 Hemigrammopetersius urotaenia | reverse complement strand
TAAAAAATATCGAACGTTTTATCGAACACATTTTTTATTGATATCGATCACGTGTCTATCGCGATACATATCGTTATATCGCCCAGCCCTACTTGAAATAACAATAATCATCATAATTTTTATCAAAATAGCACATTTCTATAGTCCAGTTATAAATATAACTTCATAGTTTGTTGAGGCCCAGGGGAGAATGGGGTCCAGCTTTATTCTCCTTTTTGAGATTTTTTTCCTGGCATTGGCTCACTCAATAAGGGTCTGGACCAAGACTTCTGCTAAGATGCTTTGGAATACAAGATGCTTTATAGAAATGTCCTCAAAAAATGTCATTAATTCAGTGTTTTATATAAACCTCAATTTATGTTACAGTTACTGTAACAATAATCAGTTTACGCAGTCCTTAATGTTGACTTTAAGTTGGATCCTTTTTTATTGACAGCACTATTTGTCAGCACAGGACAGGCTGAGCTTTGTAACTGATGCCGCTGGCTTTTCTTAATGGGTCCAGCAGGCATTGCTTAAGACTGGAAAAACCATTTCCATTCGGAGGACCCAGAGATGTGTGTGTGTGCGTGTCAGTGCACGAGGACACTTCTGGGTAGGTTTGGGGGTGTAGAATCACATTATGAGCTGTATTATAACATTTAATGGGGCTCATATTTTGCACTCTTTGCCTCTGGAGGACAGCTCAGTTGACCATGGAAAGCGAAACCGGCGGATTTGGTGATTTTAAAGAGGTGCGTTTGAAAGCCTGAGTGTTCTCTGGTTCCTCTCTCTGCATTTTCTCCAGTTAATCCCCGGCCAGGGTCTTGCCTGGCAACTCCAGAGTTTCTATTAGGTAGTTCTGGAACCCTAATCACGCCATAGGCCTTATTTCGAACCCCATCACCATTTCAGGTATGCGTTTCGTCTGCATTTTTCAGATCCAACGTTATTAGAGTCCATGCTGTCAAACTCAGAACCCTTTCAAGAAGGCAGTGTACTTGGCCCTCGTCTCTGGAGCCTCATTCTCAAGGATCAAAGTGCTGTCTGGAGCAGATCCTGTGTTTGCGCTTCTCGGACCCTACAGACCTGCTACTGCACTCCACAGTGGATTCGGTATCACAGTTTTGATATGTGGAGCTCTTTTCTGATGTGTTCGTGTAGTAGAAACCCTGATTTTTTTATTACATAGACTGGATTACATCAGATATAAAATCTATTTAAATCAGACTGCTTCACTACAGAGCTTTCCCCGACAGGTGTTCATTCCATCTGCTGGTTTCCTTATTTATGTGGAAGCTTTGTCTTTTGTTCCTTAATACAGTATTTTGGCTAATTATGGAATGTGAATACTGTTATTCAGGAGGATGTGTTGAGCAGGTTTGAAAACACCAGTTAGTATTCAAAGCCTGTTAAGTGCTGCCTGGGCCAGTCGTAGTATCAGCGGATGATTGTTTAAAGAATAACCAACTTTGGATGGATGTTTAGATTTGGCTGATTTTTCAGTCTAATGTTTCATTACGTTTTTATTGCTCTCCAGAAGAGCAGAACAACTGTGTTTCTGGGCTACTGTCATTTACAGACACTTTATTCTTTTAGCTGAATTTGTAGTACTTATAAAATACAATAGCAGATATCATTATCAGTCCAAAGTTCCCAAACGGATGCACCTTAAAATGTCAGGGCAAATAAACCTGAAACAATATAACTGTTCCTGAACAGTGTTTGCAGTGTGGCAGAGCACATTCTCCTGCTGAAACCATGAAGAGATTAACTCGATCTGCAACAGTGTTTAGGTAGATAGGACATGTCAACGTAACATTCACGTGAATACAGGAACCAAAGTTTCCCAGCAGACCATCACTCAGACCATCACACTTCCTCCTCCAGACTGTCTCCTCCATCCTGGTGCCATCTCTCTTTCTTGGCTAAGCAAGGCACACACATGCGGCCGACCTCATGATGGAAAGGAAAACGTGATTCATCCATTGCTCCATTGACCAGTTCTGATGTGGCAGTTACAGGCACTTCTGGGGGGCGGACTGTGGTCAACACGGGCACTTTGACCCGTCTGCAACAATGCAGCCTAATACGCAACAAGCTGTGATGCACTGTGTGGTCCGACACCTTTTTATCGGAGTCAACATGAACCTTTTCATCAATTTGTGCTACAGTATCTCTCTTCTGTGGAATCTTGGGGACCCATCACCCGGTCACTGGTTCATATTTTCTTGGACCTCATTTCGTAGATGCTAACCGCTGTGTACCGGAAACACTCCGTAAGAGTTGGAGATGCCCTGAGCCAGTTATCTAACCATCACAGTTGGGTTCAGATCCTTACACTCTCCCATTTTTCTTCTTTCAACACACCAACTTCAAGAACGGACTGTTCTTTTGATGCCTGCTATATCCACTCCTTGACAGGTCCCGTTGTAACAGCACGATTAGCGTTATTCACTTCACTCAGAGTTTGTAGTTTAGCGGCTGATCGGTGTGTGTGTTGTCCATGAAATGAAACACACTTGACTGTTTGCCCATCTAACTGCTAAAACAGTCTCTCTTTTTATAACATCAGACCAGTCACTTTTGTCTGTGTTCTCTCTTTCGTCTGGCTGCTTTGTACTGCAACACGACTATTTCAGTCATTCATAAGAGTGAATAGTTTAGACTGGGAGAGAATCTCATACTTTTTCCACCACGAAACTGCTTGGCTATACTTTTCGGTGATATCACTGAAGAACTGAGGGGTAACAGCATGCCTATTACGACATTGTTTTTCCAGATTTTTTGGCTGACGTGTTTAGGTCACCTCTTGAACTTCAGGATATTTTGAATAGTTTTGAGAGGTATATGTCGCCTTCCATTAGAGATTTTAGCTCAGTTTTATTGGTGGAAAAAATTCTTGTTGGAGCTCGCTCTTCAGAAATCAAAAACAAATGTGGGTTTTTTATATTTCAGTAAACAGTGAAAGTTTAAGGTTTTGATTGAGTAATTTAGCGAGGAATGTGTTGAAACAGTGTGAAAACTGCAGCACGATGAGCCTGGCTCAAGTCTTTGTGATGGAGGTTATAAGGAATTCCCTTTTTGGACGAGGGGTTCCAGCTGCGTGATCCAGAACGGCTCAGAAGGCTGGCAGTGGCCTAGAGGATATACACAAACGACTCGCTCCAAATCAGCATCTTGGCTTCGCCTCTGGATTCGGCTTACGCCGCAGTGAATCTCGGCCAGAGGAAAGAGATCGTGAGCCACAGAGCTGGAATGCTTTTTCAAGTCCGGGAAATCCGAAACATCCTCTTGCTGTCCTCTTGCAAAATCTCCTCATCCGTGATTCAGAATTTCATCCCAGGGTGACATCATATTGCTTTCAAGGTATCTGGCTGGTTAAGCCTCAGTGGCATTAACTTGGTGAGAGATTGGCTTTGTTGGTATCCTTTACTTCCTTCACTGCAACTCTTTCCATTATGACTCATCAATCAGATGCACCCTATTGCCTGAGAGGTACGGCATTGTGGGAATACTCACACCGTTCATCTGCAGGATATTGCGGTCCGCTTGTGATTATGAATTCAGGCTTTCCTGTGTCTCATCTTCTGCCTGATGCCACTCACATCCTCCAGAGCATCGTCATTCACTTTACAACTTTACGCCGCAGAGTAACTCAAAGAGCAGTAATTTTCTGATTCAGTTTTGCTAATGTGATCAGTAGGTCATTTGCATCCTGTTAATAACCAATAAAAGGCTTCCAATAGACCAAATCAGCATGATGTCAGAACGATAATAAAGTTTTGGGTGATTAGTGGAAGTGGAAACCAATTTAAAGAAAGGACTGGAAGACCAAAGCACCGCAAATAAATAGTTCAGGAAACTGAATAAAACAAACACCCTCACAAACTTCAGCTTAGACAATATCTCTATTCTGGCTTTTTGGGGGTCAACTGATTTAGTGTAGATCATGTAGTAAATATTATAATAATGAGAAAATTAACTTTTGGTCACAAACTATACCATGTCTGATTTGGAAAGACACAAACACATGCATCCGTACAGTCCTGACTGGATTTGTGAATGTTCCTTTGCTTTAAATGACTCACAGAGAAGAGACTTGCGTGGTAACGGCTAGACTGTTATACAAGCATGAATGATTGAGTGAGCTCTACACATCCACACATTTAATTTTGCAAAAACATTTTTAGTCAATACAGAAGCTCTGTAATTAATCTATAGATGCCTACGGGAAACCAAAAATATATATTTTCATTTCTTGTCGAGTTGTTTTATACTTGCTACGTTTTGAGCTTTAAGGTACTTACCACTTATCCATGCAAATGATCCACCTGGCAATCAGATTGTTTACCAAAAAATGTATTTGGTCTGTTGTTTTCAGTGTGGGGCATAATGGTTCTAGCTTGCGTTGCAGTAAAAATGTGCATTTGTATGTCATTGACTCTGTTTTGGCTTGTATTTAGTGACAGGCATGAGTTTACAAGAGACCGAATGGCTCTATTGGCCCTGCTAGCTGGAATGAGCTCAGAAAGACAGGAGGACTTGGGAAGAAGATGCATGAAGAGCACGGTGGGTGGCTACTGGGCTTTTTACTGACCGAGTTTGGCTGTCAGTAACTTTCCAGAGACTGTCTTGACCTTCTCTTAAGCATTCATTATAAATAACTGCGTAAGACACTGAATCTTCGAGGCTCGGTTTCCCAGATTAAAATGGTTGATAATGGGTTATCACAAAGAAAATGAAAACAGCAATTAGAAAAGGCCAGCAAAGAGCAAAGTGAGTAAACAAGGCCGACAGAACGGACACTATAATGTGGTTTAAAATTCAGTAAACAGCTGCATATCGGTGTGCATGAACAGGATTTATATCATAACTCGTTTTGTGAGTAATCCGCACCTGAGCATGAATGCTTTAAAGTTCATTGTACAACTGTGGAGGAATTTGTGCCCTCATGATACTAATAAAGCAACAATGAGATCTGTCTGAGGTTCAGCTGCCCACAGACTTCATGCCTCCCAGTCCACAATCCAATTCCTGCTCTATTTATGACATCATGGCATGCAAAAATAGTGCATTGTATTTTGGAGTTTTTATAGTTTCTAATCCTGAGGTTTGAGACACAGTAACGTGTGAATGCGTCGGCGCACACACACAAACATTTCACACAGTCCCCATTGTTTTGCATAGGAAACAGACTGGCACGTTATCTCAGAGATCACTGTAAACAAACGCATGGAAGAGGCCAAATACAATGGGCTTGTTCAGACTCTTTTGGTGGTATTTGAGTTCCTGGCGTAAATACGAAGGAGTTAATGTGGGAAGAACTGGCCAGTTCCTACACAGATTGAACTCTTCCTCTGGACGTGATTCTTTGACGAAAACCGTGGGGAATAACTTACAGTGACCTCGGAGTGGAGATACGAGCTTTTGTTGTGCATTTCAGACATGTGTAATAGTTTTTTCTGTGTGCATAGGTATATATACTAGACTTTGCTGTATATAAATAAAACACTTAGTTCATTAATATGTTTTCTAAATAAAAAAAATAGGTAATTTTATTGAAATGTGCCCTCTTTAGTTCTTGAAGACGTTACTGCATTAACATCAATTTAAGCATCTTTAGATTTGTTCGTATATTTACATTTTGCATTGTTGTATGGTGCACATTTCGTTTTTTATGTAACTTTACTCCTGTGGTGTTGCTTTATTGGTGGTGGATACTGATGTACTGAAAATGATCTCTTAGCCTCTTGTAATCACTCTTGGTACAAATAAGAAAAAGCCTTTTTACATTTCTCATGAATATTCATCAGCTTAATGTCACGCAAATCTAACCTTTGTTTTTCAATTAAAGAGAATTTTTTATTTCTTAGAAATCACTGGCATTGTTGTAAATTCCTTCTCTCATATTTTCATCCATAAAGTCATCATTCTTACCCTTCTGTTTCATTTGAATACAAATACGAAGTGACAAAAGACCAAACCTGCACTCACTCATCAGCACTGGCGTAAAAGAAATTAGACAAAAGGTAACGGACATTAATAAATCGGCTATTAACAACCATCAAACATAGCTTTAGAACCATTATTTTAGATGTTTTATACAATTAAAGCAGTGTTCAACCCACATGTAAGGGGATATAAATGTATTTTGCCCCGATTCATAGTGAGGAGAATGATTTGGCAAAACCAGCTTCAAGGATCACAGTTGGAGAGCTGCAGCAGTTGGTTGTATTGTGGCGTCACCAAGACTCCAAAACTACAATTTGACACCACCTTCATGCCAACGAACTATTTGGAAGGCTTCCTAGAAGAAAGCCTCTGTTGTTGTCAAATCAAAAACATAAGCGGTAGCAGTTTGCTAAACAGGACTGGGTTGGGCTCTGATTTTAATCATGTCCTACAGTGAGATGAGGCAAAGTTTGGGATTTTTGCACCACCACCACATGGGTGTGGTATGAAAGAGTCAAGGTCATGCAGAAAAGTACCGTATCCTTAGTATGAGGGATAAACAAACAATCTTTTTCACTGTTTATCACACAAGCTATGTTTTGAATGGAAATGAGTCTGTTCTGTAGAGTACTAACCAGTCTGGTTGTCACAGCAAACAAGTTTTGGTCACTTAGCTGCAGACACTTTGGTTGTTTTGTACATGCATTATGTGGTGCATGGTATGTGGGAAAAATTGGAAGGTAGAACTAGGTCAGGGTTCAGTTCTCCAGCTGCAAATTAATCCAGAGCGTGCCTACAAATCCTGGCCAAAACTGATACACTAACCAGAGAATCAAGCTTTTGCATTGGCCATCCCAGTTCCCTGGCCAAAACTCAGCTGAAAACATGTGGCCTAACCTGAAGAGGAGATTCCATAATTGAGAACTAATGGTGGTGTCCCACAAGTGTTTGTTCTTGGTCCTTTCACATTCTGTAAATGCTTTCTCCAGATTATTCAGCTGTAAGGTCTTAGCCAATGCTATCCACTAAGAGGTGCAGGTGCAGAGCTGAATGAGACACTGTCTGTATGAAAAAGATTGTTATTACTACATTTCTCTGGTATTAGGTCTGTTCTTTGCATATAAAGCAGCGCTGTATTTTGATTGTATTTTTCACCCGCTCTGACACCTCGGATACGACGGGGCGGGGGTTCATTTTTTATCACCAAGGGTGATCCGTCATGGCGGTGAGCTGGGCACGCTTCCTGGAATGTCCCAGACAGCGGTATCGTTTTCCATCACGGACTGCTGGCCGCCTGCAGACGCTGCTTATGTTTTCACGCTCTGCCAAACTCCAGCTCCCCAGAGGATCTGAGGTCAGGGTTCTGTGGGGTTTAGAAGTGTGCGCTGGGCATTCTGACCGCAGACAGACACGGTTTCATCTCCCCAGACGGACCTGTAACTCCTGCTTCAGCTTACTAAATAAGCATCACTGTCAGTGGCTGAGAGCCCCGGGACCTTCGAGCGATGACAATTCAGTCTATTATGGAGTGATTTACACCCTTTCAGCTTTATTAGGGACAGGGAAGCTTTTCCAAAATCATACAGTTTGTGTTTGCGTGCATTCTGTATTGAACTGTACTGAGACCTGTTGGATGCAGCAGCTCACAGATATTACAATTTTCTTATTCTTTAAACCACATTGTTGATTTGTTGTATAAAATCAGAGACCAATTTTAGATGCATATTTTAATTAGTCATTTGTGCACTGGTGGGATTGTAAGCTTGGTTATTTCATAATTTTATGTTCCATTTTGCTGTGCAGTTCTTGATTTGATGTGAATGATGGGTTCACTTAGAATATGAGGCCATCAATAGGGGCATAACAATGCACTGAAACATTTTGACATTGCAATGCAAACATGGGCATTGTGGACAATACACTGTGGGGGAGCATTTTATTAATTATGATACCTGATGCGACTGCATGGTTTGAATAACGTTCATGCCATGGGCCACACTCCTCCCACAACTAAACAGTCATCCTTTTTTTGTCATTGAGATTTTGTTTAAGGCGTCATGAGAACATTAACGTAATGGATCGGATCAAATGTTGGGCTGAGAGCATCATTACACCCCTAGTCATCCACTATCTGAAACAGACAGTCTGCAATAACCTGTACCTGTGTACCAGAATATTCTCTCATTACTAATTACTGCATGTTTTGCTCATTAATTATGAGTGACAAATAACCTCCAGCAGATGAAGCAGAACCTGCAGTCCACTTGCTCTTTGCTGAAGGAGTATATCGCATTGTGTATCTGCAAGAAGGACTGACGAGCTAAAGGTGACCTGGGCACAACCTTAAAAACCTTAGCTGTTCTCAGTTTCTCTAGTTAGACAAAGTACAGCAGCTTTTCAGCAGTATATTTCTCACAGACTCAGCATATATTTAAAAAGCCCTCTCTCTGCCAGCTGCTTGCAGAGGGGAAAAACGTTTAAATCTTTAAATACAAGCAGAAAGAACAAGGCACAGGTGTACACACTCAAAATGCTTCGTCCTAATCGACAGTTTCTTAACCCTAATCACATTTTTCATCATCCTAATGTATGTTTTATCTAACAAGTCTATAAGTGACTTATAAATGCCTATAAATATGCGAGACAAGGTTAGGATACGCATCCTGCACCTGTGATACAACTCGCTGCAAACTACTTTGAAATATGTTTAAAACTATTGGAGCAAGCCAAAGTGTGCAGAGTATGAATCAGAGCAAGATCTATGACCTGTGTGCTACCCACAAGGTCTGCTCTCTTAGTCTGTGTCTTAAACAGCTGAAATAACAGCCTACAATTATACATTATCAGAACAGATTTACATGGATTCATTATTTTGGAGGCCTTTTATTTTCCTTCTGGTTTGTTCCAGTTTAGCGCTAGCCTACTCCACTGTGTGTCATGACAGTGGAGAGTTTTCTCCCTTGTGTTTTGAACAGTATGAGTGTGTGTTTATTGGTTTGTTGAGACATCGTGGCCACCCTTGTTTTGATTGTAAGCCTCATAAATTAGGCGCCTTCCATGACAGTGGTGGTTTTGCCACTTGCTCACTACGACCATCTAGACACAAACAGCCTGGTTTTAATGTTCACAAACAAAGCAAACATCATTTAACACTTCAAAAGTGAGTACAATCAATAAAATCGTGTCCCAAAATAACACTCCAGTCTCAAGAACATATGTTGGCTCCTAATTCACAAACAAGCATAGTAGTCGCAGTACAAGTTGTTGCAACACATTGGTGCAACATCATCTGACTCTGCATCCCTGGTATAATGTGCAATAAAGAACTTCTGGTGAATGTCAGCATTTGGTGTTTTAAGCCCCGAGTGTTTTAAGCAGAGACCCTAGTCAGTACAATAGGTTATATGTCCTTTTTGTCTATACAGTGTGACCTGCTTGTCATTATTTAGTGACTGAATGACTAGCCTTACTCACAGGTCCTTTAGCATGTGGCTCCACATAGCCTCCAAAATTTAAACAAAATCAGTGAATGCAGATGAATTAATTAGCTATTGGAACAAAGCCTTAGAGTCACTTTGGTTATACTTCTCAACGGTTCACCAACACCAACATTTTTCCCGTTAGCTAAAGTTAGCCAAGTTTTGGCGTCAAACCTTCGCTAACTAGCGGATATGTTAACCAGAATGACTTTATCCTCTTGACTTGAACTTAAATTGACAATCTGGTCATACCTGAACACACCACAGCACACAGTGTGAGCAGCACGAAATACTTCCTCTGCATTTAACCCATTCACCAAGTGAAGCAGGGGGCAGCAGGAACACGGTGCCCGGGGAGCAGTGCGTGTGTGTGTGTGTGTGGGGACGGTACCTTGATCAGGGTACCTCAGTGGTGCCTAGTAGTCTTGGGAATCGAACCCGGACTTTCTGATCACGGGGCGAATGCCTTAACCACTAGGCCACCAGCTGCCCCTTCATACACACTTCTTACTGAATTGTGGTTGTCAAAACATTGAAGCAAACAGCAGTCGCAGACTAACTGGAACATTGACTACAGGAATATTACATGGAAGTGAATGTATTACATTTCATGGGTCAGCATTACAGATAGCATTTAAATTTAGCCCTTAGGAAAAAAAGTAGTGAAACACTAAGATTTATAGAATGCTAAGGTTATAGGTAAATGTTAAATGTTAAAACCAGTGCAATGTAGCAAAGTGGTGTGATGTACTCGTGTTTCATGAACCAAAGTGTGCATAAAGAGAAGGTAAGTACATGATGTAGTAGAACAACTTTACCAGGACAAAAGTGTGAGCGAAAAAGTGAAAGAACAGGGAGAGACAGAGAGAAAGAGACAGAGAGGGAAACATGAGACAGGGAAAAATGAAAGAAGAGAGGACATGTTACAGGATATCTACAGATTTCAGGCTCTGGTCCTCATTAGACGACACACAGCTGCTTGTCTCAGTAGTGCAAGGTAACACTGATTCTCCAAAAGGCCTCTGAAACACTGTGTGTTCAGTATTATAAACTGGATGAGTCATCATTTCCTTCAAGCTGATGAAGACAAAAAGAGATACTAAGAAGAACAGAGCAGCAATATTAATCTCTAATAGCAAGAGTTCATGTAAATCCTTTAACAGTGTCTTAAACATGAATAGTAATGATGAGTCATAATTAGCCAAACCATGCATAGTCTCTCACTCTCACTCTCTCTCTCTCTCTTTCTGCAATGCTGTCAGGAGCCCTCGGAGCCTGACCTGGAGGAGCAGCTTCGTTCTGCTGGCAGCGTGGATGATCTGATGAAGCTACTGTACCCAAGCTACTGGAACATGGTCAAGTGCCGCTCCAAACTGGCGGCCATGCCTCGTTTTGCTTCCAGAGAACATGGAGAGCAGCCCTCAGCAGATATGCGTACGGAGGAGGTGGCCTTTGCTGCCGCGTACTTAAACTTGGACATTGTGAAAAGTAAGTGTCTTCCTGTTTGTTGTAAACCTGGTCTTGTTGAGTTAATTGACCTGTCCATGCTCTGCACAAAATGTGTTCTTTAGAAAGTTGCAAAAAGTCTGATAAATGTCTACTTTGACCTAAAGAGAAACTGTAGCACACTGTTCTGATTTTGTTACACCAGATCAATCCAGAGTGTTTTACTGAGTACAAATAATGTTTATTTCTTTAGATAGTATAGCTCAATACCTCCCCTAGTGGCCATTCGGCTGGTAGAATGATAAATATAATCAAATAAAATTGTTTGACAGTAATAATAATAATGACAGTATTCAGACACTCTTGGTTCTCTGTATGTGAAATGTTTTGACTGTCTTGAGGGATAAGAGCTAAACATAACCCTAAGATGTAAGTGGAATGTTCATGGAACCACAAATATGGGCACCAAACCCACAGTGAAGTCCGAAGGTGGGAGCATCACAGTATGGAGCTGCTTCCCTGCAGATGATACTCAGGCATCACACATTTCCATTCAAGTAAAGTGGAGTGGAGTGGAGTGGAGATATGTGCAAAGTAACATTAGAACAGTTTAATCTCTAAAATTGGGAAGAAGATGAAAGAAAAAAACTCTAGATTTTCTCTGAGGCTCTGAGTTTCTAAAGCTTTTTAAAAAGGGCGAATGTGCTTGCATGGTTCCACAGAGGGCATCTAAAGACAATTTGCCCAGAAGAAATGGACCAGAACTGAATTATTTCTTACTGTAGACATCTAAGCATCAACTTTTGCTACAATCTCTGAAGTAAAGTATGATTCCTAACAGTATGACTTCCCCAAAGAATACAGTCTAAAAAAAGAAGCATTTGAATTGTGTCCTACAGTTTCTCTATAAATAACATCGTTCGATAAAAGCTTGTCTAGCAGCTACCAAAGAACGAATGGGCCGAGCATGGACAGATCTCATGAGGAGTCTTCTGAAATTATCGTATCCAAAATTGGCCTCATTTGCGTGCTCTAACAGTTAAGGTTATTGTGTTTCTGTGATGTTTATGGAGACAGAGTGAGGTAGTAAATGTATGACTTTGAGTGTATATGCATGCACATGTATATGTTTGAGTGTGGTAGTTAACTCCAGCCCCATCCTGTGAAGTTTAGTTCAAGCCTAGTCTTGCACACCTTGCTTCAATATTTAAATGTCTTTGAAGACGCTGTTTATCTGGATCTGGTGTGTTGGATTAGGGTTGGAACTGCAGAAGCTCTCCAGGAGTGTGGCTGGAGTTTCCAACCATCCAAGCTGCCAAGAGCCTGTCAGCTTCAAAACAAAATCAATGCTACAGATCAGCAACAGTTTGAAAGATTTGCTGGTAATACTTTTCACTCCTGCACCATCTAATGCTTCTCGTCTTCCTGTCTGGCTCTCTCATCGTGTAACAGGTATTGAGGCAGAGTGGAGAAAGATCCTGTGCATGCCGCGCGAAGTTTGTTTAGATGTGGGGAAAGAGTTTGGGGCAGCCACAAACACCTTCTATAAACCACCCTGCGTGTCTGTCTACAGATGTGGAGGCTGCTGCAACAGCGAGGAACACCAGTGCATGAACATCACTACCTCTTATATCAGCAAGACGGTGAGTCTGAGTGCCGCGTGCGCATGTTTGTACCTCTTCTGGTTTATTTGCTTCATTTGACATTTCTTTGGTGCCTTGAAAAAACACGACCTCATATTCCTGAAGTTTTCTGCTGCTCAGCTCTCAGTAGCAACTCATTCTCAGTCGCGATTCTTCAGCGTATTCGTTTGGAAAAGAACAAAGCTTGCATGTGTAGCAGCAGCTTAGAGAACAATGCAAACAACTATAACTGATCAAATTTTATTCAATAAATCGCTTTAAAATATATGATATAGGATAAACTAAATAAATAAAGAATAAATAAAGGCCTCTATGCAAAACCTGATTGTTTAAAATGTATAGTCTGTATCTTGGCATGACACCAAATAGTAGCACACAGCTCACAGCTCCAGTGCGTGCGCATCTCTCCTGCCCCATCATTTGTCCGAAACTCGACGCGGAAATCTTGCTGTTTGTGGTCTAGATTTTTACAGAAACTTTGCGTTTTCTGCTGGTGATCTAAAATAGTTATCTGTGCTCTCAAGCGAGAACATGTCTAGGCCAGCTGTGCTGAGGTTGGAGGTCATCTTCATTTTTGTGTGGATCAAACAGATGCTTCAAAATCATTGGTGTATCAGGTGCTAATGGCTGCCTTTGCTTATTCTTTAGCTGTGGCAGTTTATGGTATACCTTAAAGTGTTTGTACTGTAAGGTAAGCTAAAGGCTAAACAGGTTGATGAAGACTGCTCCCCTTTAGCCATCAAAGGGAGTTTTCTCTGTTTGGGATGATAACGCTTCCTTTACCTATAAAATGGAACTGCAGTTACATATTAATTTATTGCATTGTTGTGTTGGGCTTTTATTATGAATTAGGGTCCGTCTCATTATAAAGCTAATTAAGAGTCTGGGTGTGTGATTGCATCTGAATGTGAACAAGTCCTGAATTAAACTGGCCTCAGTTCAGCAGGACTAAATTCCATTCCTCATCTGCAAACCAGTGGCTGGTTGCTGGGCTGCAGAACTCCTGATTATATGTATATCAGATTGAACTCGTCTCTGGAGAGCAAGCAAGTTCAAACACGGCTCTTTCAATTACCTGTGCCCTCCATGTGAAGTGTGCAGCTCTTCTAGCACTGCACAGTAATGTGTGAGGAAAAGCAGAAGCGTTAGTAGACTGGCATGAGGAACTGTTTGACCAAATGTTAAGTGCTGATTTAGGGAGTGCAGAAAAGGCAATGGTTCACAGCACTCCGTTATTAGTGGGTATTCCTCCCTTAATTGCCCAATCATTGGGGTGGGCTGACCCCAGGGGACGTCGTAGGCCCCCACATGATTTAAACCATGACTCCCTCCCACTGAGTGAAGAATGGAGGGCTCTCTGTCAAGTTGCAACATTAGGTGTTCTGTTACAGGGAAGTTTGTGTTCTTTGATGTGCTGAGATTGGAGAAAGAGAAGAAAATAACAATTTCAGGGCAAGTTTGTATCATTTCAGTAGCACTGGACTGTTACGCTGGTAACGGTAATGAATGAAATCTAACTCTAATTCGCTATACTCTTAGCATCCAAATGGCTCACGAAGCTACATTTGAAGGGTAGCTCAGTATTGTGTCTTTCATAGCAACATACGATGGAGCTGAGCTTTAGCTCCCTATTAATATTTTATTGCCACCTATTGAATATATTATGAACTGCAGTAATTAGCATAGCTAAAACTGCTCATTTTCATAAATACTGTAAATACTGTACGCTATATGTAGTATTATTTTAAAGGGCAGATTAGTCTCAGAAATATCAACAATTAATTGGAATATTTACATGTACATTTATGGCATTTATCAGACGCTTTTGTCCAAAGCGACTTCCACCCCCCCCCCCCACCCCCCCCACACACACACTCCTACAGGGGGCAGTCTCACAGTCTTTAGAATACTGTTCAGCCCAGTCTACGACATACTTTATCACATTGGACTTTTCTGAGCATACTGTGAATATTGGGGCAGCTGGTGGCCTGGTGGTTAGGGTGGTGCCAATGCAATTAGAAGGACATGGGTTTGAATTCCAGGACTGTTAGTGGCACCACTGAGGTTACGCTTGAGCAAAGGTACTGTCCCCACACACTGCTCCCCGGGCGCTGTGTTCCTGCTGCCCTCTGCTTTACTTGGTGAATGGGTTAAATGGATTGAATTCAGAGGAGGAATTTCACACTGTGTGCTTTAGTGTCTTCACATATGACAAATGGACACTTTACATAGAATAGTGAATACTTATATTAAATATTAAATGTACTGCGATACTGTATCTGTTCCTCATCACCCACCCTATTTGAGATTTTGATTTTGCCGAAATAATCGTTGTTTGTGTCAAAAAAAGGCTACTGATGTACCAACTAGCCAGTGCTGAAGCTGTGCAACGATTGAGGATGACTATTTAAATACATCTGTATTTGATACAGTAAATGATCTGCTAATCATTTGTACAATATTGGAAAAACTAACAGCACAAAAGGCCCTCTCACCAGTCACAGGTTTTCTCTGTGCTGTGAGCATCCTGATGAAGCTCAGATGTTCCAGGCCCATGTTCAGTCATCTCGCATCAAGGGCTCACAAGCTTGTTTTAAATATTTTGCAAGGCATGTCACAACTGCAATATGTGTTGTAATTGATATTCTGTCCATATCGTGCAGCCCTGTTGTTTGATCAGCCTATGGAGAGGCCATGTAAATGACTTAAAGATGAACAAGGAACATTCGCTCAAACTGGACACAGCTTTTTAAAACAAAAAGGTAATGCTGCAAGATTCCAAGCAATGCTTTCATGATGTGGTGCGCTCCATCCAGATACACGAGTCAGTACACCCCCATCAACCCCCTCCAAATCGACGTTATTCATTTCATCTGACAATTCTTGTAGCTCATCAGTGTATATGACTGTTCTCCACACTGCGAACCCTGCTGTTTCATTCCTTTCTCCCTACAAGCTCAGGCTCCCACGTGTCTCTGGGTCCACGTAACAGACAATCACGTGCTTTCGGTTTTTTTTTTCTTCCTTTTTGATGCTTGCCAGACACCTGCATCAGTTTAACCAGTTCGCTGTGCAACACCTCCAGTGCTGAAAGAAAATCCAGTTAAATTGCATCTCGAGTTTCATCTGACCTTTGTGTCACCTGCTTCAGACAAAGCGCAGGCCCAGCAGACTGTAAATACAGCACTGAAGTTATTTCATTATCAGGAGACATGCTTTTACAGTGGGAGCCAATGAAGGCTTGACGATGGCCTTTACTGCTAAAAGCTACAAGCAAATAAAGTGTGTGTGTATATATGTGTGTGTGTGTGTGTGTGTGCACGCACTTTACTGCTTTCCAGCCCTACAGCACTTCTAACTTAGCCCTGTCCTCTCAAATGATCTCATTTGTTTGCCTTTCTATTGTTCTTGATTAACAGCAGGAGTTAATGGCCCTTCAGAGAACACTTCTCGCACTGCTTGCCTTGTTGCCTCCACATTGCCGGCCTGGCCCGTTTGATTGGGGTTGCGCCGTAGTCCGTTTCACGTAAATCCACATGCCTGGTGTCCGAAGTTCTGCGTGTTTTTGAATAGCAGCCCAGCTCCATGATGCTCTTGTGCGTAAGAAGACCCGGGGAATGCTATGAAGGGGAAAAGGAAGGAGGGACCCTTCATAGAAAAGATGGAAGAACCGGGTGTCCAGGTCAACATCTTATAATAGGAGTGTGTGTGTGTGTGTGTGTGTGTGTGTGTGTGTGTAAAGAGGATTTGGCCAGAGCTAAAAAAGGGGCTGTGGGCATTGTGGAGTTCTTCATAGGTTTGAGAATTTGTTGTGCTGCCAAATGCATTTAGAGGTGCTGAGCCTCTCCGGCCTTGTTACGAATCCTGCTAGACGAAGGCCTAATTACAGTGGCAGTTCCTGGCTTAGGGGATATAGGAAATGGCCCAGTGAAGCAAATTCATGCTCCCTACCCCCAACACACACACAGACACACACACACACACTCTCTCTCTCTCTCCCTCTCTCACTCTTTCTCTCCCTCACTCAGCTGTCGCTCATGGTCTTGGTTCTCTCTCTCCTCCTTCTGCTACTGCTCACCAAACAGCAAGTCCCAGATGACGATGGGTAATCGAAGGGCACCTCTCTAAACTTTCTCACCTTACAGGAGGAGCCTCTGCTTTTTAAACACACCGTTACCTGCAGCAATACCCAACTGATGCACAAGTGTTGGAACTACTGATAGGACTAGGGATGCACAAGTGTGGTATTTGTGGGCCAATGCCAAACATGTGTTAAATCACAATGAAACATACAGACCATTTGCAAAGGGTTACAAATACGAGAGAAATGATTAAGAATGTGTTTTTTAGCACAGTAGCTCAGCAGCTAGTGAATTTCAGTTTGAAATCAGTAAATCTAACCATCTACACGACACTGATGTGTTCTTAAGCAAATAGCGTAGCCATGCAAGTTAGGATTCACAAGATAGTGGAGACCAGCCGTAGCCTTGTGAGCTGTGTGAGACATAGTAGATTGTAGCAATTGCAGTAAATCCAAATGACATCATGTGGACCCAGAGTTTGTCACATTTGAACACTTCTGGTCAATTGACGTCATGTGGTATTAATTTTTAAACTACACTGAGCAAATATGATGTTCCTACCAAGCTTCAGTTCACTGAAAATGCAGTTTTTGCCAGTTTAAGTAATTAATTGAAAAGTAGTTGATATTTAAAATTGGTTTTAGTGATTTCTAAGTGATTTTAATATTATGTGGTTTAGTATATATATTGCATGTATTTTGTCCTAGAAGGGCTGCCTTTGCCTTTACAGTTCCAAGGCCTTGAGATACGCTTAACTGTCCTTTTTAGAATGTTTGTCATGACTTGAAGACGTCTCCCTTCATTTGGTCAAACGGTATTTGCCTTTCTTGCACATTTCCATGTTTGTCCTCTTCATTCCTCTTCTGCGGTGCTCTTTAACTGGCGGCGTTGGAAGCTTTGGTAGCTGTTTGTATTTTCGTTGTGGTTTCAGTGACTGGGCCTCTACTTATCCACTTTCTCAGACAGAGCTTCTGCTATCAAATGTTTAATAAACCCGTCTTTTTTTTTTTTCCTGCATAGAATAGCAAACCAAGAAAGCATTACATTTAGTTTTATTTTTATTTGTGTAGTGGTTTGTGTGCCTTCTCTAAACAGAAACAGATTTTACACTGAAGTTCATGGTCTTTTGCTACATGACTACACTGAGATTGACTCGTTCTTCTCTCTTTTCTGTCTCCTCCAGTTGTTCGAGATCACAGTGCCTGTGAAACAGCCACCGAAACCGGTCACGATCAGCTTCGCCAACCACACCTCGTGCAACTGCTTGTCTAAGCTGGACGTCTACAGGCAGAGACACTCCATCATCCGGCGAGCCCTGCCAGAGTAAGATTCCCTCCGTTACCTCCTCCTATTTCCTCCCATCCACGCTACACCGCCATCACCTTGTTTCACTCTCGAGAATAATAAATCACAGCCTTGGTGCACGGTGGCCTGGAAACTTTGTCAGATCAGCACTGCGGTTTTTAACAGTGAGGTGAGCGCATTAAATTGATCACTGAAAATGTTTTATCAAGTGCGGAGTGCGCTGGATGATGGATGTGCAATAGGGGTGCGTCTGTGGAAGATCAGATCTCACACCAGATCTCATATTTACTCTACACTTCTCGAGTGTGCTTTGGCTCTTCATGCTCTATGGCCGGAGATTGATGTGTGTATTTTGGATGTAGAAGGGCTTCATGGCGCACAGTAGCGCGCGCACACACACACAATAGATTTTCAGAGTGGCTGGCTTGGTGTGGCCACCCATTGTTGGAGCCTCCAGAGAACTTCCTGCTCGCATGTTACTCCTGGAACACACTTAAGAGAGGAACTCGCAGTGGGGTGTGATAATGAAGTTACCATACAGAGCTTAGACTTAATGAACTAAACGTTCAGGTGTTTAGTGACTGCTGTTGTGTTTTTGGCTCTAAAAGGTTATCGAATTATTACTTTCTGTAATGACTGGTGGAGAGAGGACTCAAGTGCAGCTGGACAATCAGGGCGAACATGAAAATGTCAGTATTTTATCCGTGAAAGTCTTACCATGTGCAATATCATCAATATTATTTATCTACTACTGACCTCTATTATGTCCAATAACAGACTCAATATACCACTGTATATTGTGTTACTGGTAATTCACTTAACAGGAAGTTAATAACCTGCAGACAGGTAGATAGACGGACGAACAGACAGACAGACCCTTCCCCAATGTTTTTATTTTTTTCTTTGTGTGTAATATTAGAGGGTGGAGGAGCTCAGTGGGTAGGATACTTGCCTCCAGACCAAAAGGTCATGGGTTCGAATCCTACCCTCAGCACCACCACTGGGTCCCTGAGCAAGACTCTTAACCCCAAGTTGCTCCGGGAGAGACTGCCCCCTGTAGGTAGGAAATGGAAGTCGCTTTGGATAAAAGCGTCTGATAAATGCTGTAAATGTAAGTTAATAACCTGTAGGATTTATTCCCAGTCTGTAAACAGCAAGTCCCAGATGACGCTGGTTAATCAAAGGGCACTTCTCTAAAACTTTCTCACCTTACAGGAGGAGCCTCTGCTGTTTAAACTTTAAACACACCGTTACATGCAGTAATACCCAACTGATGCACAAGTGTTGGAACAACTGATAGGACTAGGGATGCAGCGTTTGTGTATGCAACAATGTTTGGCACGTGGTATTTAGTGCAGGGTGTTTTTCTACAGTTTTATTTTAGACTTTATATTTTACATTGTTCTTGCGTCTCTCTCTGTGTCTGTGCAGTCGTAACATAAGTGTTTTCCTCTGAAAATTGTTTTCTGATTCTGAAAATTTCAAGCAAACAGAAGCATGAGTGCGCAGCAGAGAGCAGAACAAACAAAGGGTCAAAAACCAGTAACATCAGTATCATAAGGCGAGAGGCCTGGGTCAAAGCGAAAAACAAGTCAGCAACAAAAATCCAAAACATGTTGCACCATGAGAGGCAGTGCTTTGCAGGGTTTGGATCAGAACCCAGTTCTTATATAGTCCTAAAACAGGAAGTCCTGTACCAAATCGAGGCACTGATATAGCTTCCCTAGTGGTGAGGAGGGTGAACAGCAGCACATGAGGTCACATTTTTAAAATGTTTTTAAGTGTCAGTTTTCATTTGTTAGATCAAATACAGATTTGAAAACAGTCTTTCAAAGACAGTCATTAGTAAATTTGATCACAATGTCTTCATTTCAGTCCTTTCGTTCCACCCAAAAATATTCCTCCGATTCCCACATCACTCACAGTGTGAAAATGCAGGATGCTGTTGCTGAAACCACCTATAGCATTATGCTAGTAGCTAATCGGACCCGGAAAGCCTTCTTATGAAGTGAATTGGAACTGTTTCTGTGCCTAAACCTATACATACCATAGTAGGAGAAACAGCTGTAGAAAAATCACTTCTGTGACTCACTATTTTCATCGTTTCAGGTTTTAAGACACAACTAGTTTCATATTAAAATGAATTGTTACATGACGCTGTAATTTTTACTCATCCATTATTAACAAAAATGTAGCTGTTTTATATTTGGAATGTTTTTTCGTACAAAGTTTTAAAACAACTTATAGCTTGGTGCCCATGCAGTTTAACCATAGAACTAAATGATGGTTACATTTGTGTTGTGGATAGTAAAGTCAAAAAGGCTCTAAAAGGGTCTAATAAATGTGACAGACAAACAGATGGTCCTCAGCCTGTAATTGTTCATTGCAGAGTGTACCTGTCTGGTCAGTGGAGCTGATAAAATTAGAATTCTTTCTTAGTTTATATTGAGAAGCCAGTGATGAACCAACTTTACATTCATCTACTCTCTCTTTTTTTAAAGCACAGCAGCAAAAGCACTCTGCCTTTTACGTGCCGAGAGAAGTGGTTCAGAAACCTCTCGGAATGAACACCTGAGGCCACATAAGTTGTGCATTATCTCCAGATTGAAGTAATGGTTCCCATAACATTAGTTCAGAGCATGTATGTTCCATAGTCTTACATCATCCCAATAACAAAACATAGATGATATCAGTCATACTGGAGCAGGGAAAACTGCACGACTAGACTAGAGCTGCACAGCACACTCTGTTATCTCAGTTAACTGATTTTCACTATTGCATGCAAATGAGCTGTCAGAACATTCATTGTTCGGCCCCATTTCATGAGTTCTAACAAATAACACTGTAAATAATTTGATGAAGGCTGAACTTGATTTACACCTGTGGTTTTAATTTATTGCAAGGCATATCGCAAACACAGTGTGTAGAAAAGTAATCACAGCATGACATTTTATCCATACAGTGTATGCCCAGGCTGGAGTCCAGAGTCTGTCCTGGTTGTCCTAATAGGAAACTGCTGGGTCTGTTTGTTTTCTGTTTAAGATGGTAGTGCTTCAGACGGCCTCCTTATCTCCATGATTTCTAGATTAGCACCTATCTGGATATGTGGGGAAGCATTAAAACTCAAAACCCGTTCAGGAAAAGAGACATACATGCGTTAAGTAAGTGATTTTTGTGTGTGTGTTTGTGTGTCTATGGTCTGTGAGGCTTAAGCAAAGAATGCAAGTGCCACTGTCCGACTGTCAGTGCTCCTCCCTGGTGTGTTAATGGAAAGTTTCTTCCATGAAAACACAAACGAGGAGGCAGAGCATCAAGTCTAATACACGTCTCTTGGCAAACAGGCTCTTGGTAACGCATCAAGGCTTTACACGAGTTGTGTGCGAAGCAGGCCGAGAAACAATAATCGTCTGTTTTGTATCACCACTTCTCTTCATCAACGTGCCGTACCTCTGCAAGCACTTTGTAAATGTTTATTGCCTTGTATCTACAATTAGTGTGAGAGGTACGCCTTATAGCCTGCTGGTGACACGTCAGCCTGTGGAGAAATGACTCAGTGCCACAAACACAGAGGAAAAAAATATGCTTTTGAATCTTTCATGCTGTTGTGTGTTGAAGAACGTCTCCATGCAGTTCTGGGCAAGTCCGAGGAAAGAGGACCAGGCAGAGGCCGATCGATCCCACATGGTTCCTACATCTGTTTGCACACAGCAGCACGGAGAAGACTTGTAGATGTCTTCTGATCCGGCGGATGCCGTGCTTTTTTCACCTCATCAGCACTTCTCTCTGCAGCAGTGAGCTCTCGGAGATGCCTTGTTGATTGCAGTGTGTGTGTCGTCACTGATCAAGCATGAAGCAGCTGAACAACTTTCAGAGTCTGTAAACCATCTCTGAGCAGAGCAGACTGATTCTGGATCCGTTTCTAGACTGAGCGAAAGCCTCCTGTTTCAGAATGCTAATGAATTCAGGCCCTGATTTTTCATTTTGGCCAACTGCCATACGAGACACGAACAAAAATAAAAGACTCTCCAAGTTACACGAGAGGATGAAATAGCTTCCATCAACGCCACTCTGGCAGTGAAAGGTCCTGATTTAGGACTCCCAGCGCTCCCAACAAACCACAGGCCTGAGCAGAGGACAGCGCTGAGTCCAACACTTTAATACTTTATATTTCAGAATCCCAGGATCCTACACCCCCCTCCCCTTCTTTAATAATCCTTGTCAGAGAGAAAGAGCTTGAGTGAAAGAGAGAGATAGACTGAAAAGAGAGTGAGTGAGACAGTGAGAAGAGGCATGGTCCCATTGCGAGGTCTTCTGTATCCACGATACACTTAAGAAGAAGCAGATGTGGGTTGTGTGTGTGTGTCTGTGTGTGTGTGTGGGGGGGGGGGGGGGGGTTAGCGAACTGTGTGTTATATGTTGTTTTGCTTTGCTGGACACACAGAGGCTTCTCTTCCACCATTCCTCTCATACCTTCATGCCATTGGGGACAGAAAGAAATGCGTATGTGTGTGTGTGTGTGTGTGTGTGTGTGTGTTGTTTATGCACAGGAAACAGCTAACAGGGTTGTTGTTTTGGCTGACAGTGTTCTCTGGGGCTTCACATTGTGACCAAAATACTACAGTGCTGTTTCATTGAAGCACATTACAGTTACATTACAGTTAAATGCCTCGCATTATTAAACCTACACTTTTTGGAACACGTGCATACCCTTCATTCAAATAGAACATCTGAAATTGATCAGGAAAACGAATGTGTGTTAGAGGACTAGTTTTCACACTGCAGCATCTATAGTATCCTCATTGCAAATGGTAATGTTACAGTAATGATGAATAAACTGTCTTTGCCATGTTAGATCCATATTAGCCCAGGAGGCAAGCAGGATCACCATAGTAGATAAAGAGACCCAGGCAACGGCATCAACGCAGCAAGCACGTCTGTTTAATTCATCGTATTTATTCATTGCTTTAAAAACAAAAGAGTTGCTGCTTTGTTATTGGAACCCAGGTTGCACTTCTGATTCCTATCTCACCAACTGGAAAGGGTTCTGCTCCGCACTAATGACTGGAGCCCCGTGTCCTGTTGTTTACTGTAGCTGAGGGTGGTCCACCTTCGGCCACCTCAAGGTGCTGAGAAAAAAAGTGAAAACTGTAGGACATAAGAACAGTTATCAGCAGAGGAAACGGAGTGTGTACGTTTGAAACCCAGCGTGCGGTGATATGTGGTAATGTCACATATCAAAGGGTGCGGGTGTTATCAGGGCTTGTGCAACGCAATGACAGAGGACTGGGAGCAATTACGGGGAGCTGGCAGGGGTTCTGGCACTTTCACTCTCACTCTCCCCTTTTCTCTCTCTCTCTCTCTCTCGCTCGCCCCTGTGCTTCATTGTTTGGACTTAAAGGCAGTGAGTCACTACCTTAGGAAAATAGCGTCTCTACAGGAGAGTAAACAGTCAGCAGGCTGGGTGGGAGCAGCTTCCAGCTCTCACCTAAAATGACATCTGACTTTAAGCTCTAAACACTTCTTTGAGTCTGTGATAAGTGAGAATTGTATTGCTGTGGTGTGTGCACAGATTTGGACGCCCCTGATCAAGTGACATATTTTGTTGGTTTTGAAGATCTTGTTGAAGTTGAACAATGTTAATACAACATCATCATGGACATGCCTTTATATGACACATTTCTACAAATTCTAATGCAAACAGTCATTTGCTGAATTTAATATGTTGGTGGGAAAAGCGAATGGAGATTTCAGAAGTTACAGGACAGTTAAGGAGATCTACTGAAGTCAAGACAAAATCTGGAAAATTAAGAAAAAAAACACTAAAAGTTTCTTGCGGATCAGTCAGGCATGTAAAATGAAACCACCACAATTATGACAAGGAAGATTTGACTGCCCCAGGAGTCGTCATAAACCGGCAGTGCTGCTGCACTAACATCATCAACATGAAAGGCGTCACCAGAAGGTAACTTTAAGAATTCAATGGCTGCGGTACATAACAAAAATGTTACAGTAGATAAAGCAGAATCTTTTAGAATCAAATGTTGTGATCTGATGAAGCAAAATGTAACTCTTTATCTACTTTATCTAAGTATTTCAACAAAATAAGTCCTTGCCAGGCATGAGCGTGGATCCATTATGCTGTAATGGATAAGAAATAATACAAGAGAGGTTTCTATTAAACAATGAAGAAACTGAAGATGACATGAGGTTGGATATGACAACAAGACAATCTAAACATGCATCAGAATCAACCTCAAGCTACAAGAAACAAATTATTAATATATTGAAGTGACCTTCACCTTTTTCAAACGTATATATTATTATATATTATTGTAAATCTGTGGGTAAAGCACTGTGATTTATATTTAATCTTCCATGCAGAGGTGGTGTTTAGGTCTTTTCCCTCAGAAAATCAACAAAATATATGATTAGACATGATTTGTTCCCGAATAAAAAAGTCTATACATGTGTACTTTTATGAGACGTTTGTGCTTTCCTTTGTTATTTTGAACTTTGATCTTAAATAATCTCGTTTCTAACTTGAGTGAAGTGAAAGTGACAATCCGGTCACGCCACAGCACACAGTGTGAACAGCACGAAACACTTCCTCTGCATTTAACCCATTCACCAAGTGAAGCAGGGGGCAACAGGAACACGGCGCCGGGGAGCAGTGTGGGGGACGGTACCTTGCTCAGGGTACCGCAGTGGTGCCTAGTAGTCTTGGGAATCGAACCCAGACTTTCTGATCACAGGGCGAATGCCTTCACCACTAGGCCACCAACTGCCCCAACTTGAGGTTGTGTAGAAATTTTGGCTTATATTATGTTTTACTTTGAATTATTGTCTCTGTCTCTGTGGCGTCTAATTAATTTCCTCCAGGACCAATAAAGATTTTTAATTCTGATTCTGACAAAGTGTCCAAAATGTCCCTCAAATCTAGTCCTTTATGCTTAGGGACTTCCAGTGAACCCGCCGCGTGCCCTCGAGAGTCATATATCAGCATATGGAAAGTGAATGCGCATTTATCTAGAGATGTAAATCAGTGAGTGGTAGAGAAGTGCAGAACTCTTAAGCAGCCTGTAGCGAGAAACGAGACACAGCTCTAATATCTACCATATGAGTCGCCTCTACAAAGCCATCCAGCCGCAGGAGAGATACTCGAGCAGATTTCCTCAGTGAAGGGGCTGCAGGGGATTCTGCAGAACAACAGCATTAAAGACATACGCTCCAAATTATTCAGGCTTATAGATCTTTCTGGGACACCTTGCTGGTCTAAATGGACTCGTCTGTTTTGCGTTACACAAGGTGTAAGGGCACATGTTAGTCATCAGATAAGTTGTCTGCCACCTTGCATAGCCTGTGTCATGGGTTCCCTTTTTTTCACTGTGTTGGAATGTGTTGTCTTATTAAGCCACTGAGCGTGTGGTGATTGGAAACACATTGAGGGTCTTGCCCACGTGTAGCCCACCGCTGAACCGTTGTGGGGCGACGGCGGCAGTTCTGTTTTTCTAGAGTGATGATGGAGAAATGTAGATCACGTCCACATTGTTTTATTAACAAAAGAAGACAGAAGGTAGTAGTGACTTCAGAATACGTTGCACATTGCAAAACCCTTTTGTTGTGTCAAATGATGTTGAGGGATGCAGGAAGATCATTCAAATGAAGAGAGTTTACTGATTCTGCTGCTGTAGCTTTCATTGATGTCTTTGTAGCCACATATCCATAAACCCAAGGTTGTGCAGTATGGGCAGAATACCATATTATGGTTAATTTGACACAAGTTGCAGTTTCCCCACACACACGCAACCAGCCTAACATTTTCTACATTTGCATGTCATTCCCTCAATATTTACTAAAAGTACACACAGTGCTCTTTGCTAACATTTAATTTACGATATGTTCGTCATTTTAGTTCCTTTATTAGTCATAAAATGAGATATTTATCACAATTAACCTACAAAACATCACATAATATGCTAATAATTATAATTGTAATGTAGATCACCAGACACCTTATTAAGCTATGAAGTGACAGCCAATGTGCTGAAACAGAGAACAAGTTTACGTTTACGTTTACGTTTACGTTTACGTTTACACAACTGTTCTTAAACCTGTAAAGCTATACAAGTGCATTTAAAGTTAAAGGACAGTCTAGAGTTTGACTCTGAATCACCAACAACCAGTTAATAGGAGTCAGACCTGCACTGTTACAGAGTCTCTCCTCTTAGAAAGGAAACTGTCTATATTTGACATATTTTATAGTAAAAAACTGCAAATTAACATTTCGTTTAATAAATGATCAGAACAAAATATATTTGGGTAAGATACATTTTTAGCAAAACATACACAGAGACACTCTTAAGAAATCTGATGGTTAAGATGCTTATAGTAACACAATAAATATTGTGTGATTTATATTGTAACCTTTATTCTGAGAGGGTTATTTTGCCACCTTTTGTAATATTACTGTTTCCAGTTTGCCCAAATATCAGATCCCAAGCCTGGGCAAGAACTATTTCATCAAAAGCTTTATGATGTGACCCCACCTGGCTGCCTTCGCCACTCCGGCCATACATCAGCCGTCGCTGGAGGTGCCGACTGCAGGCCCGGGGCTGGGTATAGGCGGACAGGACGGAGGAGAGAAGTGAAAGTTATACATGAAGACAGACTTTCTTTAGAAGTCTGGACCTCGTCCTGCCCTAGGTCATGCCAACTGGCCCTGACCTTTGGCCTTGGACCAAAGGGAGATTAATGAGAGTGAACCTGTAACTCGAGCTGTTACATCCGACCGCGTTCTTCGCAGGGTGTGAACCTTTCCTGCGCTTACACACACACACACACACACACACACACACAGTCCTAACATGGGAACCCTGTCTTTCTTTGGCTTCCAGCAAGGACAGGAGATTTTTGATTGTTCTGGAAAAGTACACAAACAGTCATAAACAGAATAAAAAGGAAAGGTCTTAAGAAGAATGTGGAGTCTAGGCAGCATCTGGCTGATCCCACCTGGAGGGGCGGCCGAGTTCAGGTTGGCCTGAGTCCTCTTGTGTTCTTGACCACTCGTTTGCTTTTTTGTGTCTTTGTCTTCAGAGTGAGCTAATGGTTCACTGATACCAATACTGTGTGCCAATGCTGGCACTTAAATACCGTATCGTGATCAACAACAGAGAATACTGAGACCATGATGCAATTTCTAGTGGTGTGTGTGTGTGTATCTGTAGATGGACTGAAATGTACTCATCAGTATCAGTGCTCGATAGAAGAAAGGGGTGCATGCCTAGTATGAGCCATAACGGTATTTATCAGTTAGAAAAGAGAAAGAGAGAGTGTAACTTCCACTAGGAAGTTTTTTAAGGAAAATGTCTGTTTGCTCTCAGAGCTGCAACTTTTGCAGAAGGGACTCATGAAGGATATTTTTGCAGGATCTCAGTGAGGCATTGTTTAATCAGGTCTGTTCTGTGGGCACATTGTAATACGCTTAATAGGGAAGTATCAACAGGTATCAACAACTTTTACAGGTCTCCATGTCTCAAACCTCAGGATTAATAACAAGAACTATGTCCAGGGTGCCGTAAATGGAGCTGGAAGTGTGGATGTAGAGGCATGAGGTCTGTGGCTCCCATTGTTTCTGTATTAGTATCCCCTGCATTGTAATAGAGGAGAATGTTCAGCTGCAGGTTATTCTCACAATGCAAGTCTTAGTGTCTACATTTCTTAATATAATGTTTGTTAAGAGTGAGATTCAGGATTTGGAACGCTGTTCCGTACTTCAGCACTGTCATTACCTATATAAAAACCCATAGCTCAACCTTTTGCCCCACCCCGCTCCCGCACGCAGCCCCTTCAACAGCAAACACTGTGATTAATTGTATATACTTAAATATTCATTACCATTAAGTTGTCACTTCGGCGTTCTCTCTCTGGTTTTTTCCCCAAATTCCACCCAGCACCTCCCCATGAAAGTCCCCTAAATCACAGCATCGCCATCTTACTGGGGGTCCACAGAAGTGTTGCTTTTTCTGTTCATTTTTATTGGCTGAGATAAATGAAATCCCTTAAGCAGCAGTCTGTTGAATACATTGAGCATATTCCCATGGTATGGTTTAGCCTTGCGGTTCTCTTTTTTTGTTATAAATGGAATGACAATCAATACAAATCTCCTGCACTTTATTATGAATTCTTCTGGAGACACTGGAGTCAAAAGTACAAACATACTTAAAAAGGTGTATAACACCATCTGTGCCCTATTAAGTAAAGTTGGAGGAGTGGGAGGAAGAAGGAGTGCCATGATATGATTGCACAGTATTTAAGCCACAGTATGATTTTGTTCGATTTGAAAGATTTTGTACGTGCAGTTATTCAACATCGATTCTGTTGATTAAAAAATCTTGTCAACAAATTTCAGATTTGTGTTTAAAGCAATGTGACTTAATGACTTAACCTGAAGGGGGCAGCGCATCAGCTATAGGGTCATATTTATGTGGCAAATCAACAATTTAGGCTAAAAGCTAAAAAATAAGTAAAATCTTTAAGCATTTTCCTAAAACAAGTGATAAATTAGGTCACACAACGTATACCAGGCTTAGCTTTCCACTAAAGAATTACCTTCGACAAACTCCGACCCCTTCTCACCACCGAAGCCACACAGTTACTCGTCCAGCCTTTGGTCATCTACTGCAGCTCTCTACTGGCTGAACAGCCTCTGAAGGTAACGAGACCATTTCAGCTGTGAGGTCAGTCTTCAGTGTCCCTAAACTGTCACACGCTATGCCTCTACTACAGAACCTTCACTGGTTCCCTGTGGCCGCTAGCATTAAGTTCAAAACCTTAACACTCGGCTTCAACACGCATCAAGACTCTTTTCAGTCTTTGCGCCCCCAGTGGTGGAATGAACTCCCTCTTGCAGTCAGATCTGCGGAGTCCTTCGCTTTCTTCAAGCTTGAAGGACTTGGTGAGGTCGGAAACTACAGCAAAATATGCCTGACCTTAGACCCCTAAAGCGGCATTGCATGAGAAACGGTCCTGCTCTGTGATGGACGTAGCCATATGGGCTCTGGAGTACTTTGGGAAATCATTGCTGCTAAACACAATCTTCCGCTGCTTCAGCAAATGCTCCCTGAAACTGTTTTATGCGAAGAGGAAGCCACACGTCAGTTTTGTGCAGAAACACTGGCAAGTCATCTGAGCCCGAGCTCATCTGAGATGAACCAAAAGACAATGGAAATATATTCTGTGGTCAGACGAGTCCATGTTTCAGCTTGTTTTTGGGAAAAACGGACATCAGATTCAACATACTATACACCTCTACTACAGACCCTTCACTGGCTCCCTGTGGCTGCTCGCAATAAGCTCAAAACACTTGCCTTTAAGGCCGAGGACAGAACTGCACCTCCTTACTTATGAGCACTGATTAAACAGCGTTTCGCTTCTCGTCCTCTCAAAGCAGCTCTTGAACCTCCGTTGCTCAAAAGAAGAGGAGGACATACATCAAGACTCTTCTCAGTCTTGTCCCCCCAGTGGTGGAACAAACTCCCACTTCCAATCAGATCTGCAGAGTCCCTCGCTGTCTTCAAGCATCGTCTGAAGACCCACCTTGTCGAGGAGCACCTTGGTGGCTAATTAATCCTCTCGTTTATCTCTTATACATTTTCTGTATCTTTAAAACACCTTGGGCCTATATCCTCTTAACTGTTTTTCCCTATTTGTGTATTAACCTCTGACTTTTTTCTTTTAACAGGGTTTGTGGTGTGTAACTTAGCTGGCAATAACTTGGTAAAAAGCAGGTGTTGGTTTTAGTACAGGTTTACAGGTATAAAGAACAGACGTAGACTACGTAAGCACTGGTGTACGTCGCTCTGGATAAGAGCATCTGGTAAATGCCATAAACGCAAACGTAAAACATTGAAAATGTCCTCAGTTCCCAAATAACTAAGAAGTTTAATGAAAAGAGGGAGGACTTAACCTTATTTTTGTTTACCAAACAGATTTTTCCTTTGTCTTTTTGCCTGTTAAATAAAGGTTTAAGTGGATTATTAAGTTTTTATTGCATTTTTAGAAAGTGTCTCAACTTATTTTAATAGTATTTCCTCAAAATAATTATCCATAATATCAGAAATATGCTAAAACTATTACACACTGTACAATCCTTGCCCTAAACCTGTCATGCGAATGAATAGGGCAGCTTACTCAGATCAAAGCAGTCTCAGAAATGGCCCTCTCAGTCAATTCTGCTCTGAATAGACCCGTGTGTTGTACACCTCATGTCAGCTCCATTGCCCAGTTTTAGACAGTTTCAGAAACGTCAAGCATGTTGCAGAAACGTCTGCGGACAAAGGCAGCCGCTGTCTTGTCTTCTCGTTTTCGCCCAGGTGGCTGGATTGCGTCTCTTCTCAACAAGAAGCCAAAGTAAAGTTTACTTTGGTGGGAACTGCTGCTCTTGCCGCACAGTAGTAGCAGGCGTAGTCCTCACGGCTGTGGTTGGAGGACAGCAGAAATGGATAGATGATGACAGAGATAAGCCTTTGGGCCGGAGCCCAGGGCGTAGGCCAGTAATCGACAATAACTCTAGTTTTTACTTAATGACCTGGATTGGTCTGGTGCAAAATCCAGTACTGGGGTTCATGAAAGACCTTCTTTCAAGATTCTGTGTGTGTGTATATATATGCATAACTTTTTATAGACTTTTCTGGGGTGTATTGAACAACCTTTTCTTTATAAAAAGAGAAAATGAAATAGCAACACATTTTCATGCTTTACGTGACTGTTGTTCATTTAGAAAAGCCGTGTCCTTCAGTAAAAAGAGGCAGTCAGCTTCCAGGTAAAGCCACAAACAAGAAATGAACATGCACAGTTGCCAAAGCAACAACATTTGTTGTGCATTATTTGAGTCAATCGCTACAAAGTATTTGCATGATTTAGGTCAGATTTTACCGGAGATTTCAAACGTGTCTTTGATTAACATTAATGTGGATTTTTGTTTCAGATTTATGTCTCTTGCTATTCAAAGAGAGAGGAATTTGATCGTGTATGACTGGAGATAACTGTCTGGGTGCTCCGCCAAGATGGCCACAGGGTGGACCAACTTTTCTACAAGGTCTTTGATTTAGTGCAGAGCAGTGTGTGAAATGTTGAATAATGTAACAAAGGGGCCTGAGAGGCAAAGTAGCTTTATTGGGGCAAATCCAACATAGTCCTCAAAGGCAAATCTGTGATCACAACGAAAGAAAACAGGAACAACCCAACTTCGGTCCTACACCCCCTGCTTTGCAACATTTTGGTTTTCTCGGAGTGTGCTCACCTCAGCCCAGAAAAGGCTTATTGATTTGTTGAATAGCTGGATCAGGTGTGCTGGGAGCATGGAAAACTAAATTGTGTATAGCAGGGGCGGCTAGGATTGTGAACCACTGGTCGAGGAAACAAAGGCCTGGGGATTTGTACTCACGGTTTTATTGGTATTTGTAAACGTGTCACCACTGGTCCAGAATGTCCGATGTCTTCCAGGAGCTCTCATCCTTCAGAGTGGATTCTGCTGTGTTAATTCACTGGACGCTGTAAATTCACTAGCGTTTGATTCTTCAAATGAACCCGTGACGAGTTCACTAAACCCGGTCGGTTTTGCTGTCTACTGATGCTGCTGAGAAAGCCCTCGGGCAAATTCCTCCCCGCGCTCTCGGACGGGCCTTTCTGTCGGGGCTGAAAGCGAATTGGCAGCTCCAGCATGAGCTGTTGTTCTGAGGGACAGTGAGGGTCTGTGATAGCATCACTCCCTCTCCTTCTCCTCCTAAATCTGCTCCTCCGAGACGGCCGCTGACAGACCTTGCCGAGCCCAGCCAAACCGACATGTGTTGCTTTCAGCTAGGACCCAGCAAAGAGTTTTAAATATTTCACAAGGCACAAAACGCACCGCCGCCGCTGCCAAGAGAGGAGTGTTTGCGTTCGCATAAAATTTTAATCAGAATATCTGAGCGCGTTTGTTTATTCGCTTGGAGAAACAAGGTCCTCCGAGGACTCTTTTGAAGTAGGTGTTTTGTTGTGCTGCCTTATTTTCTGTAAGCACAGAAGCTGCTGAATCAAAATCTTCAAAAGCCATTCAGCAAATTGGCCTTAGCGCCAGAACGTTGAAGGGTTTGTGAAAACTGCTGATAATCGACATCAAAAGGCTTTCGCTCTACTCTTGACCGATTGGAAGAAGAAAGAGAGCCACACAGTTATCATTTTTGTGTTTATGTTTCTTTGTTTACCTCCTGTTTATTCCGTGCTACCGTCTGTCTCACGGCTAATCACTCTTTCCCCCTGCAGATGTCATGCGGCGAATAAAACATGCCCGAAGAACCAGAGCTGGAGCAATAGCTTATGCAGATGTGTGCGTCTGCACGACCCTCTCTTCCCCCAACGCCACTCGGGTAAGAGCTGCTACACATGTTTATGACCCGCTAGAGTGTAGGGGCATGTGTGTGTGTGTCTGTATTACATTCAATATACTTTACACACAAAAATATGTCACACAAGTGGCTGTACAACGTGTAGCATCTTCCAAGCTGTTGCCACGAAGCGCAAACATGTCAGCTAATGCTCGCGGGACCGGACTGTGTGTAGTCTGGGTCAACAAACCAGACCTAAAATAATACTGATCTTAAAAGGCTGAATTCCAGCCCATCCAAACTGATGCTTTAGGAATCATAATATTTAGTAAAGCCAAACCCACACATGGCTTGCTATTGTGATGGCAGGACATTCGAACCGCTGCCCTCGTCTCTCTGTTCGCCCGTCACACCACACAAAAAAATCACCCTCTCTCTCTCTCTCTCTCTCTCTCTCTCTCTCTCTCTCTCTCTCTCTCCTCTCTGTCCCTATGTCACTCTATCCACCTCTCTCGCTTTCCACCTCTTGCTCTATTTATCTCTTTCTCTTTCTGCCTGTCGTTCCCTATATGTGTGTCCAGAGTATCACTGAGGCGCAAGCGTCTGCTTCATATTAACCACTTTTGATGGGTCTGCTATACAAATGTAAGTGCCTGAGGTGTATACACTTACAAGCAAACCTTGGGTCAATGAATAACACTGGACACAAATCTTTGGAGAAGTTGATAACACCCCCCTCCTCCATCCCAAATGCCATTATGATCAAAAGGATACAGTATGCTAATAGTTTATACGGATTAGGAGTGTCACGATTACTCGATTAAAAAAATGAATAAGTTGCAACATATGTTTTTAATGAAACAGTGTAGCGTTTACGGTGCATTTAAATGATTAACAGGTTTGTTTTATAAAATAGTGCTTATCAGACCGAACATTCTCCACAAGGGGGACCTGACAGCATTTTTAATGTTTAGATTTACTATGAAGTTCAGTGTAATTGCTAAATTTAATTATAGTTGGTTCTAACATGGCACCTTCAGATGCATCGCATTCAGAGGGATTGTTTCAGTTATTTGAATAGAAGAGACGGGAATATATTAGCACTTTTCAGAACACTGTTAAGCGAAAGTTACTGTTATCAACAAGGCATTCCATTATAAGTGCTTTGGGATTACGAGTGAAATTAATCTCCGTCAAAGCCTGCTCAACCAGGGGCAAGATCTTGGCCTTGAAGTGTTTTTGAACTTGAAGAAATATCCGATAACATCATAATCCCGGTTCACTGCTTTGCCAGAGAGGCCTGACGTTACAAAGGCTGAAATATAGTGACAGACAAGCTGTCTGTTCTGTAGCCAGGAGTTCTGTGACTGAATAGCTCAAGTGCTAATGGCTAGCTGTAGCAATCATCCATCATTCCACTCAAGCTATGCAGTTTCCATGTAAATGTACTCGTAAATAGCGATGGCGGATACTCCCTTAGCACTTCAGATACAGCTGGAGGGAGGCTAACTGCCTCCTGGGGCTCTACAGAGGATCAGATAAAGAGAACAGAGGTACACACACACACACACACACACACACCTCAGTGAGAGAAATCAGGAAAGGTGCATTGGGGGCCTTGCTGGGTCATATTCATCAATCACTCCTCTATTTCTCTCCCTTTCTCTTTTCTCTTCTTTCCCTTTGTGCTTACAGGAGGGCATACTTGGAATGAATGCAGAGAAAATGTGTTAGATGTGTAACTACCTGTAAATGTAAATGCAGCAGCTCCTCCCATCAGATGCTTGTCTTTTAAGCCTGGATTCAGGTCGAATGCAGTGGTTACAGCCACACAATTTTGACCCTTTTTTAAAGAAATGTGTATATAATTGTGTAGGGACTTGGTTGCAGTGGGGATCAGACAAATGTCAGAGCTCTGTGTGTCTCTTCCAGCAGCTTAAATCACCACAAAAAAGAAGTGGACTCTATTGATCTCGTAATTAGGAGTGTAACAATGCACTGAAATGTTGTGATTTCGCAATTAAAAACTGCCAGGATGCATCATGGAGCATAATCAGTGTATTGATTATGGTATTTGATGTAACAGCAATGTTTATGGTACCTGTGCCAATCAGTACACAATCACAGCCCATTCACCCCAAGCCATCTAGTCTCATTAGTAAATTGTTCCAGAACCGAATACAGTAGTTATTTAATTTAATTCTAAATGTTGTGAGAATCTTGAATTGTTTTCAGTCTTATATTGTTTACTATACAGTAAATGTATCAAACTGTACACCCCGCACTGTCTCAGACCAGACTGTGAGTTAATAGTTGCAGCCCTACTTATAATAGACCCAGTATGTAAAGGACAACCTAAACTATAGGCTTTTACAGAACGTTCCAGATTCCCTGAGATGAGTGGAAGAGCATTCACACTGAATAAACAGTGATGTTTTGCAATATTACCGTAATATAACATGTTTGTTTTTGCACCCTGTCATCCCTCTTGTGTGGTATCCATGGTCACAAACTATTTTTGCTGCGTGGTTTTCAATGATCTGACATCTTCACAGGAACTCGTGGCTCTGCTGACTTTGCAGAAGTGTGAAAGTCAGTGTTTTGAGGTTTAGTGTTGAAACTCGTGATATAAATCAACTGTGGCGAAGCCCAGTACGCTGCAACAACACTGACGCTGTATCTGCCAGGCCACTTTTCATTCAGAGGCGTTCAAATAACACCCTCTATTCAGATGGACAATACGTTCAACTCTAATGCACTGCCACTCAGAACTGGAGCTGGTCCTGGTTGTAATGGAGCCTATAATCGCCTGAAACCTGGTGTTGCATTACTGGAAATACTATCATCACTTTCGCATGAAGTACAGATACATTCGTGTGGCTTGCTGTAGTATAAAACCAAAAACTGTCACAATCACTCTGTATAAAGGGCAAGGATAAATATTAAAACTTGAATATTGATATGGAACAAAAAAAAAAGCTCAGTAGAACCAGTTATTTACAACAGACCCTTTTGAAACAGTTTACCACCAGACCCGGCACCAGACACGGATTTACGGACGGGTCTTGCATTGGTTTGCGGGGGGGGGCACACATTTTATAGGCTACTGTAGGTACAGTATAGCAGCTAGGGGCAGCTGGTAGCCTAATGGTTAGGGCATTCGCCCTGCGACCAGAAAGTCCGGGTTCGATTCCCAAGACTGCTAGGCACCGCTGAGGTACCCTG
>JBBPDC010000149.1:1472228-1483089 GCA_037974485.1 Hemigrammopetersius urotaenia | reverse complement strand
ACACAAAGCAGACATAAAGCAAAATAAAAGTCCAAATAAAACACGGTGGCCATCTATGGCCCACAGCCGTGACACTAGTCAGCTAAAGAGCAGATGTCATACAGTTTGAAATGATATTATACATAAATATGGTAAATATCAAGATACAAAAAGATACATATTATTTAAATTATATGTTAAAAATCGGTAACCGGAATGATGCGGTATGATCTCCTCACTCCCAACAATCTCATAAAACAACAAAATTCTACATTACAGAAGAGATAAACTTGCTTGTGTTTTAAATGTTGGAAATGAGATTACTTTTAGAACAATGTACACATGTGAAAATTATATCATTATTCCTACTATTAAGATTTCCTGCCGAAAAATAACTTCATAGTGAGGGACAGGCCAAAATCCCTGCCTTATCAATGAAAAACGCTAATATAGCCATGGACAATAATATTACTTATTACTTACTTACTTACTTAATTATATTGATCGTCCAGTACAGTTATTTTCTGGAGCAAAGTTCATCAGGAGGGATCAGTTTCAGAGGAGTTTGTGAAAAACTGCCACAATTCCATCCTCCGCATTCGTGAGAATTGTAACTGATCGTATTTATGCTCAAATAATAAAAACTTTTCCAAGAGCGTGAGCTCTTGACCATTCTCGTGAGGGTCCGGTTCGTGGGCACGGCTCTGATTCATGCCCACGTTTATTAACCCGTCGTGTCATACGTGGGAATACGTGGCCTTTTGGAAGGTTCAAATTGCTCCATCCCATGAAGGTAGCATGTCTGAAATTCTTGATCTCAGCCACCTGAAGCACTTCATCTAAGAAGAATATGAAGTAAACTGGAGAAGCTGAATACGGTTTAGGTGTAAGCAGTGATTGAGCTGTTTTTTATTGGCCCATTCATCAAAATGTATTCACACAATGCAAAGAAGCCGCCGGTGTTTTAAAGTCATGGTCAAAATATTTCTTTAAATGACAAAAGATGAAAACAAGGTTGTTATGACAGCAACAATATTTAAGTTTTTATTGCCTTGGTTAAGGATCCCAGCACTCACTTGGCCATCAACAGGTGAGATGAACCAGGTGTGTTGAAGCAGAGAGAGCAACTGTACTAAAATTGCGGATCTTTGGCCTAGGACAGCAAAACTGTTTAATTCCGTCCCGTACTGTGGAGCGTTTTCAATAATCGGAGTCATCTGCACTTCTAATCATTAGTTAACAGAACAATAATGTCTCATGTTGTAAAAGATACGACTTACAGCACCAATTATTCTCTGCACAGTCCACCAGGCCCATTTGAACAGTAGCCACTTCTATAACACTTCACATATCGGTACTGTATACATAAGAACACTTCATTTGGTCATGTTTGTTGAACTTTCCAATTAGAATGTGTTTTGACATTTGGCAAAACAGGAGCTGGTGTGGCGTGGAACTGATCTATGATTTTATAATGCATTCCCACAGCTTTCAGCGCTGAAAAAGGAGGTGCTTCTAAAGAGAACAAACGCTTATTGTGCTGTTGTCTGCATGGTGTTAGGCCTATCTTGTGCCTGTGTGTGTGTTCATCTGACTAATAAACTTTTATAAAACCCAAATCTGTTATTTCTGACAACCTGACCAAACATTATTGAATGATTATTACCTTGGAAGGGACATCAAAGGCCACTTTATAATAGGAAAATAAACATGGAAAATCTGATGTTGAGTAAAAATCAGCCAAAGAATGTTATGGGCCCACTAAACTCCGCATGAAGGCCGCCGATTGTTTCACTGTGCATTGATGAACAATTCAGGGGAGATTAGCGTTGGTGTACACTCCGTCCTCGTTGTTTTACTGACTGTGGGTAACCATCGTCACACACAAATCCCTGAGAAACTCTGATACTTATCAGCCTGACATAATAGGATCTGTTTTACTTTAATGTTGCAATAAAGAAATCCTTTACCTCCATTATGGTTAAATACGATTCTCTGCTTCATTCTTACCCATAAAACAACATTTATTTATGGAGAAGTTATTTTAAAACTAAAGCATCGTGTTCTTTTCTCGGCGGTGACAAAGCTGAAATAGGCCTGGAGTCTGGAGCTCATCTGTAGTTGCACATCCTGATCTCCCTCGGGGCTTTTATGATGAGTGGCAAAACAAAATATATCTCTCTCTCTACACCCCCCCAACCCACCCCCCCCTTCCTTTGTAACCGGCCAGCACCCGCCCCCCCCGCCCCCCGTATGTGCAGTTGGATCGAATCCCGGAAAAAAGGAATTTGGATGTAAACATCGCAAGTGTTTGGACTTAAAGGACACAGGCGCATAGTCTGGAAGATAAGTGGTAGTCATAAAACAGAAACATCAAACGGAATTGATTCATATTCAGAGTCTCAGAGGCAAAGATTTGGAATAATTTAGGGACAGCAAAGGTTAAGGCATTTCGCTAAAGAGACAGGCATGGACTCATTTTACTTATAAGGAGATTTGCTAAAAGCTTCTCGAGATTCTTTCATATGTGTTCATTTATTTCATTGTTTATTACACACCTGATTTTTCTTAAACCTTGTCCTAGGGGACATGGACAAATAGCCACGTGTGAAATGTCACAGTTCCTGATTAAATTCTACACAACTTTTCAGGTCTGGAACAAACAATGGAGCAAAAGGATTCAGGATAGTGGCTAATCTTATGCCTAGTCTAACTTCACGAACACACATTATGGACTAGAGAAGCGCAACAAATGGTATACTGGTACTTTTATGGAAGTTCCTCTGGTTTGTGTTGCAGCTCAAGGTGTCAGGCGTCATGCCAAGCTTAGTTTGGTGTTCCTATGTCATATAGAACCAAAGTTTTATTTGTTAAAATCAGATATTATTAATACACTCGTTAGAACACGTTAGTGTATTAATAATATTGTATTAATAATATTATTAATACAATATTATTAATACACTAACGAGTTCTAATTGTTAACATGGTCTGTGACTTAAAATTTTTAGCAGTGTCATTCAAGTTAACATGACAGAGTATCATGGCCTACCATGAGTCCCAGAATGACCAGACAAGAGCATGGCTGCAGTCTGAACTACAGTCAGTAGTTTGAGGGCAGATGGTTTGGGGTTACGTTTTTGATTATTATGCCTAATCATCAGTTCTTGAGGTCAACACAGTCAAACTTTCTTCACAGTTAATAATACCAACAAATACTTCTGTCTTATTTTAAATATAGTACTTTTTATCAGCAGGATAAACACTTTTAAGAAACATAAGGAGAGAAATACAAGATTCCTGTATGGAATTCTACAGTTATTATCCAAGCACACTCTCATTGTCCAGATTAATACCGCAGTGAAGTAAACTCATTCACATTAGGCGTTTCATGTATTTAAATAAATGTTCCTGCACCGTTTGAAAAATATCTCCTCTCAAACGTGTAAAACACATGCTGTGCTCCTATTTATGGGTGCGAAACAGCACCCTTTCCCAGATACGCCATTAATGTGGCGTTAATAAGTAGGAAAACAAGAAGAGAACATACATTTAAATGAGGTCTACAAAATAAATCTCCTGAAAAATGGCCATTTTGATTTGAAAATAAATAAGTGAAATGCATCATGCATTGGTGGGTTTACAGGACCGTGTGAGAAACACCACCAAGAGAACCAGAGGAGAGTTCTAAGTGTTACATTTTCATATAAGAGTACTGCAAGCAGAATCATTAGGAGAGGAGATGCTCTCTGAACAGGTGAATCTTCAGGAGGCTTTCGTAGTGAGAAAGGGACTCTGCTGCTCTGGCAGCTCATTCCACCAGTGAAGAATCTGGACTGGGTTTGCATTGTGTGTCGTGATGACTGAGACAGACGATGTTCCATGGAGCAGCGGAGGGCGTGAGTAGAAACGTGAGGCGGAATGATGGGATTAAGGGAGCTGGGTGCAGACCCAGATGTCACTATGAAGGAAAGAGTTAAAAACTTTACCTTAATCTGGGCATCCATGGGTAGCCAGTGTAGATCCACCAGCAGTGGGGTGACATGCAACCTTTTGGGTTGGTTGAAGACCAGCCGAGCTGCTGCGTGCCAAACCAGCTATAAAGGTCTTACCGTGCAGACTGGACGACCCACTAGGAGGGCACTGCAGTAATCGAGGCGAGAGAAGTTTTTACATGTGATCACACAGGATTCAGAACTACACATAAGCAAACCAGCCCACAATACTTTTCTATAAACCAGAAAGATGTAAAAAATGTGAACGTTGACAGTATACGGCTGCTGCTGACCATTTCAACTCTTTTGGGAATTTTAAAGCAGCTTAAATGAAATGCAACAGAGAAACAAACAAGATTCTTGTACCATTTCTTTCCCATGATTAAAATCTGTTTTTGCACATGCGATTTGTATCAAAAGTATGAGGGCCATCTCTAGACTGCAGTCCAATATTAACTACATCACGGTCTAAGCTGAAGGTGTTGAAACTAGGCTTGGATCTAATTCTTGATGTGGAGAGCTTAGCATCGACTGTCAGCACTTTCTAAATATCACACTTTCACACATTTCGGGATCAAAACAGGTCTTCCACTTGTTTTATTTTTTTTCAAAAGGAGAGCCACACAATTCACTCTCACAATTCCCACGGCTGTTCCGTCTCCCTACTGACAGTTATCTGCATGAGTCTTCTCTCTCCCTCCTTCTTTGTCTCTGACATATTTGACTTCACTTCCTGGCATTCTCTCTTGCCTCAAAGTAGTGCTTTTAGAGCCATCCTCAGAGCTCATGGTTCAAAGGCCTAAGGAGGAATGCCTAGCGTGCCCAGAAAAAAACGAGGCTCTTTCTCGGATGGTTGCTTAACTCTGCTGATGCATGGGTTCCTGTTAACAGCATTTTTTAGCTGGTGCACGTGACCCCCCCACTCCTCCCCTCCAATTCAGCTCCATATCCTGAGAAAATATGATTTGGGAAACCGGAACGGATTATTTTCTGTCACCATGTCTTTCAGGGAGGAGACACGGACATAAATACGCACACTTCGCCGCCAAAGATTTCTTCGCACCACAGCCCGAGCCCGAGTTATGTCAGCGGCTGTAATTCACAGAGGCCAGATTTGTGCTCTCTAAAAATGCGTGGGACTGAGACGTAAATTATTTCATCTTGTTCATCTCAACAAATTAAAACGCCTTGCCGCAACTCTCCAGAGTCAGAGTGATTCACACTCTCTTAGCAATGGAAACTAATACAGCCATGCCATCCATTGCTAAACACAGCTTTCCAAGAGGCCCTTTTCATGTGTGTGTGTGTGTGTGTGTATGTGTTATTGATGCAGGGCCAAAGTGTTTCCCACAAGTTCATCTATCAGATTTTTTCTATTCTCTCTCTCTCTCCCTCTATCTCTCGCCCTCACCCCCTCTTTGATTTTCCCTGCCAAATTAGCACTAAGCCCCGTGTCATTTGTTACAGTGGTTTTGAAATGCCTCAGCCAGTGTGAGATTTGGGCTGCCGTTGGAAGGACTCGAACATTGTTTCTTCTCTCTCGACAGGGGTGTTTCAGGTCTCTGCGATGCGCCCGAGGCTTTGAGCCCTGGAGCTTTGCCATTACTCCCATTACCGCACTTTCCTGGGTGCTAACTCAAGCCGAAGCTTCTGACAGTTTCAACCAATTAAAAAGGGAACGAATCAGCCGGCAAAGTGAGATTTGTTTCTCCCTCCCTGGCCTCGCAGGTGATGCCAGTGAGGGTTATGCTAAATTTATAAGAGAAACACTAAAACTGCCATGCGGGCTTAAACAAATGAAGCCCCATTCATCATGATCACCTTAAAGTGGGGATCATGGGCACAGAGCTCCGGTGCCTCCCGACCGAAGCCCCTGGCCAAATATAGGAAAGCCAGTTATTCCTCCGAGACTTCAAATGGAAAGGACATCTTAGTTCACATTAAATATTGCCCTGAAAAATGACCTGGAGGCGGTCCAGCTGTAAGAAGTGTTAACGTTGGCACTTCCACTGTGTACATTTGCTGTAAATTGTTTTAGTGTTTATTTGACGGGATATGCGCCGGGGATTGATGGATGGGACATCAGACATCTCTTCTCATCCCCTATCTTTCCTTTTTCAGTCATATTGACTGGGGAAAAGCGACCGACCGAAAGAGAGGTGTGCAAAAAGACTTGTCATTGAACATTTCCTAAAGTGCCAAGTAGTGTATGGCTGAAGAAGGTCTGCCTACCCAGCAGGTGTCCTGCATGACTCTCCATCCTGCCTTCATTTCATTCAGAGAAGTTCACACTTGTCCAACAGAAGGACAAATAGCATAAACTTCTAAAGCATTATTTGCTCAGTATCACTTGTATCACTTGTTGTCAGCAACTCTTGTATCACTCCCACACACACTTAACATTACATTACATTCATCTGGCACGTGCTTTTATCCAAAGCAACTTTGAGGGAAAAACATGAGGAAGCACTTGAGTTTCAGAACAGTGTGAGAATCAGATGAGAGTTCTAAGTACAAAAATCAGTGTAAGAGTAGTGCAAGAAGATAGATGCATTTGGAGAATAGATGTTCTCTGAATAGATGAGTCTTTATGAGATTTTTGTAGATAGAAAGGAATTCTGCTGCTCTGGTCAAGTCAATGTTCCTTGGAGGGTTGGAGGGAACTAGTAGTTCTGTCCACTTTCTGCCCTGACAAACCAAATTTCCCACAAGTGGGACTAATAAAGGTTTGTCTTATCTTATCTTATCACTGCAATGTTGAGGAAGGCCCACCATAGTTCTGGTCAGCGATGGTCTACAGTCCGTAAATGTGTGTTTAGAATGTGTACCTCTAAGCGAGAAGACCTTAATGACCAATGAATATTAATGAGCAATGAATATAAGTACAAGGCAGAAATAAACAGCCAATTCTGGCAAAAAGACCAGTTTTTGATCTGAAATATCTTAAAATGAAGGATTTTAGGGTTTTATATCCCACTGAAGCACCATTTTGGTTCCATAATGACATGAAAGACTTGAAAACCAGTGCTTTATAGACAGACACCTGGAATCCCTGAGGACCACTTTGAGAACCCTTGTGCTAAATAACCCGTCATTTGATGTATTTGTAGGGGAAAGGTGTGTCTGAAGAACTTTTCAGTAGTTCAGACATTCACATAAGATAAAGGTTCTTGGATAGTTATTGAATTTCTTTAGAAACCTGAAAATGGTTCCCCAACAGCATTGCTCAAAGAACCTGTTGTAGCACCTGTGTTAAGCGTAAGTCCGTTTAATCCAGTAAGTGCAGTCCAGGTGGTGGAGTTAGTATTTGGTCCTCTGGGATACTTGCTGTATTCTGGGTTGCTCGTTAATAACAGCTAAAAATACAGCCCAAACGTTAAGCATGGTTGGTGTGCAGTAATAATGAGGGAACCATTTTTAGAGTAAATCTGTGGAGGACTGAAAACAGCAGCAAACACACTCAGCGTAATTGACCTCACCCCACAAGATTGGCCCAATCTGACCTGATTGCATAATTATCCCAGTGTGCCGCTGCTCTGGAACTCATGCCTTACATTATATTTTCTGATCTTAAGTCAAGCAATGGGACTTGTTTTGAAATGGTAAATTACCACATGTAAAGGCATTTGTTTTACATATGTTGGAGACTGAAATGGGGGGTGTGGGTAGTAGCAGTGGGGGTTGGGCATGGGACAAGCATGGGAACACATTCAAACACAACTGCACCTTTGTTTGCACGACCAAATGAATATCTCATAACCGCCTTCGGAAAATTAACCACGCAGTAACCATGCACTTTGTGACTTTTCAAGCAAAACACTGTTGTTCAAGCACCTCAGGTTTTCCATCCATTAGCAATTAACACCTATCATCCATTCATCAAAATCAGCTGCGAGGTCGGCAGCACTGCCACTCTTAACTTCAGCACACGCTTCCAAACACAGCCCTCCTTCCCCGGACCTGAACGCCTCTGTATCCCCTCAATCACACTTAACAAATAAACGACTGTGCAGCCTTAATGCTCAAACACACTCCTGGCTCCTTTTCCAGACCAGCTCCAGCCCTGAGAGGTCTGCACTTTGAGCACTTTTCACCTGGATGCTCCTTTCTCACCACAGAAGAGCTCAAATTTATGGCTTGTTATCCTTTTCTTAAATCTCCCTAACACCATTACATAACATGCCGAAGGTAATGTACACACTAATGGGCAGCAGGGTGTAAATCCATCAGTGGGCTGTAAATTAGCGCCAGGCACTTTTGTGTGTGTGTGGATTACATCGCTGGGGGGATAATGGCCAGCAGGAGAGAGAGCAGGCTTGATGGACGGTGGTTTTGACGCGACCGGCGCTACAATAAATCGGCCACGGCCACAATATGTAGCCCAATAACTCCCAAATAGCCTGGCCAAGATGTCGCCAGTTGCCTGAGGTCTGACTGGTATCGCAGCACTTATCTCCCTGGAATCCTACTGTAGCCTCTCTAGGACGCACAAGCTCCTCCCTTTTCCAGTGAGAGAAGATGGTCCAGTGTAAGATTAGGTCCATTACTGAACTCTGCTTAAACATGGCATCCATCAGAGCAACAGTAGCACAGCAAAACCTTGGAGACAACTGAACTGTCCACTCAGCCCTATCCCAGTGTGTTCAAAATTCAAGTATATTCCCACTAAACAAATATTACAACATTACAAAGAGAAGCAAGATTTAAACAATATGCAACATGTAACAGAACATGAGGCATTCAGATGTGGTGTCATGAGTTGAACTCAGTGAATGCAATTGTGACATTAAAGTTATTGGCTTTATAAAGGTTTTGGGTAATCTCTTTTAAAGCCACTGATGAATACATATCTACTGCATTCATCTTATTCCTTTTCTAAAGCTAGCACTAACCCATGGTTCCCCTTTACCTTGACCTCAACCCTATCCAACACCTTTGGGATGAACTGGAATGGAGACTGCAAGCCAGGTCTTCTCATTCAACACCAGTGCCTGGTCACCACAATCCTCTACAGAATGAATGGGCACTTTATTTGTTCAATTCTGCTAAATCAAATTAATGGATGTAAATCCTCATGCTGAGTAGGGAGCCCTGATCTCACTGCGATCCATTTTACTCAGAAAGAATTCTTCAAATTTTGCAGCTCTATTGATTCATGCATTTCTTGCGGCTGGTTTCTGTGTTGCCAGATAGTCAGCCATTCAGAATTTGAATCAGGCATAACTGACTGTTCTTGTTTAGATACAGGCAGAATGACAGGACTGGAATTTACTGGAACTGTCTATTTATTTTTTTTAAAAATAACAGAAAAGACCTTCTGGGGTTTCTCTTTATTTTCTTGTTAGTGCAGATGCTCATGCTTTTAGAAGAATCTTTTTCCAAGAGCTAGTAAGTAATTACATTGCAGTTGGATGGAAGTGACCAGTAATTTGTATGTGATTCCTCTTGTTTTGAGTGACTGTCCCAATCCAGTAAAAGGTTATGTGAGGTTCATCACAGCAACCTCTATTCCAAGGATCTCTGGTCTACAGAAAAATAAAAATTCTTCAGTACGATCTTAGGTTCCTGAAACTATTATTTGATGGAAGTTAGCCTACAAGTATTCTGAGAAGGTTCCTGTGGTGGCAATTTGCCTGTGGTTACATGTGGGATCTGCAGACCTAGAAAGGAAAAGACAACTACAGGTCCATCAAAAGGATGTAAGTATAAAAACAGAAGCATTATCCAGTGTCCACTGTTCATGCTCATATTACTGTAACGCTGGGAGAAGCCGCTGCATTAGGCGCATTAAAAACACATGTCTATCAATGAGCTGTGAAAGCACAAAATAACCCACTAATGACTCTCTGTTTTCATTCCTCCTCTGGAGGAGAGAGAGAGAGAGAGAGATAGAGAGAGAATTACATTCAATACAATACAACTGCAGCAAGCCAGAGCAGAGAGGCCTCACACATCTGAACATCTCACACAAGAAAACAATAACTTATTAGCACTGACCCCTCGTTCCAGGGGCTTTCTGGACTCTCTCTGCAATTCTTTCCACTCTGAATTAGCACAGCATCTCTATCTCTCTCTGCTTGGCTATCTTAAGCATTGCCTTGTGGGTCCAGAGAAAACACACTGGAAATCCTTACGGAAATCCAATGTGAGGTCACGCACCCGGAAAAGCGTGGACACCATTCCAAGCCAGAGAGAAAACACAATCCATCCCGGGCTAGTCCTCTGACAGCCAATGTGTGGCTGTTTGGATTCGGACAACTCCAGTTCCAGCTTTTTTCATATTAGTGCTCAGTGCCCTGACGAGTGAAGTTAATTGGGAAGAGGTCAGACTCCTGCTTGATGCTACTCATCCATCAAGGGGCTGACGCAGGAGAACTAGTGCTTTGGCACTACATTCAACATTACAACACTCAAAACTCCACGAATACGCGTGTTTTGAATGTCCGGACCAGCTGTAGGAGACAGAATGTTCCACATCCCAGCAGCGCTTTACAAATGTTTTGAAGATAATTAGATGTGCAACCATCCATATTCCACAAGAGCACAAAACCAGCTGAAGTAACAGCACAAAAAAGGGGGCTTGGACTCACACAATTTTTTTCCCCCACACACAGCTGTGCTGTGGTTGGATAAGTAAGGGGCTTTTTTATGGCCCGGAGAGCAGGACAGGTTAGAGCAGAAGCTGAGTAATCTGCAGGAGTGTGATTGATTGAGGGAGAGATAGAGGCAACCGCACACTGTCGACAGAGTAGACTAATATTGTGTTAAATTGTGCAGGGAGGTACTGCAGTGCACAACCCCAGCACATATACTGAACTGTGTGTGTGTGTGTGTGTGTGTGTGTGTGTGTGTGTGTGTGTGTGTGTGTGTGTGTGTGTGTGTGTGTG
>JBBPDC010000149.1:1452231-1462469 GCA_037974485.1 Hemigrammopetersius urotaenia | reverse complement strand
CACACACACACACACACACACACACACACACACACACACACACACACACACACACACACACACACACACACGGCATCCTCAGTGAGCTCGTGCTGATCGGTCTAGAGGTGCTAAATAATGTTAAGAAAGTTATTGTTAAATAAATTTTCATTAAAAGAACACTTAAAATGTTGGTTCAGACGGAAAAAATATCTGCAAAAGCTTAATGTTTTAGAATGTTTAGAATGTACATATAAGATAAAAACAGTGGACATGACTTTCAGGTAAAAAAAAAAAGGATAAAATGTTTATAACAGTGTGCATGTAGTTCAAGATTTCTCTCCAAATAATGCATTTGTGCCTGTTAATTTTGGTTTTCAATTAACACACGCGACTCAACATATAACCACAGAATATTTGTCACAAGTTTTCAAAATGTGCTGCATTAAAACTGTCTAAAGAAATCGCATGTGATCAGTAATGAAATATCAAGAAAAGGAACAATATTATGTCAAATAAACCAACAACATTAATAACTTATTAGGAATAAACTCTAAACTAAACCGATATGTTAAAAAAATAAGATGAGCTCTGATGCATAACACTAACATTTAGTGTTATACATAAGTAACACATATGGGTGTATAATATATAATATACTTGTAACCAACATTACACTGCAAGAAATCTATAATAGATTCCGTGGTTTAACAGCATCCCTAACTGTCATGGACCCATAAAAAACAACTTTATCTTTATCCTGCAATCGCTGGCGTGTTCAGTAATCTACTTTGAACCAAAAAACAATCTCAATCTATAGGACAACCACCGCATGTAAAATATATATATTTCAGAATGCCAGCCATATCAATAAACAACAAAAACGTTGCCAAACTTCAGTAGAGCTCGTGTAGTTTAGGGGTTTGACATCCCACTTCACCCATCCTCCCCGAGCACGGGATTGGTTCAATCACTCAAAGCTCCGCCTTCGCTTTGGGGCGATTGGCCGAGCATTCCCGACCCCTCCTTCTTTGAATCCTGGTTGGCTGAGAAACGTTTCGAGCACATATATGAATGTCGGGCAACTCCAAGATGAAGCTGTGAGACCGAAAGCCGAAGAAGAAACTGAGGTGGTCCTGCAAAGCCCCCCAGACTGCATGTTTACATGCACGAACGTTGGGATAGGAGCTTTATTATTGTTTTTTAATTTCTTGCTCTATTTTTCCACCCAACACATCCACAGAACAAAGTTAAGAAAGGATTTGCGAGAAGTTCGTGGCGTTTCAGATAAAGCGTCCTAGCCTAATGGAGCTTTCTCATAGTGGATATGGACAATGGAGCCAATGCGTGTGAGTAGATGCTTTCCAGTGCTCTAGAACACCTTTTGGGGGTCTCATTGTGGGCATCAAACATGTATATTTGAAGAGTTCCACTTCGGTGATGGACAAATAAGACGGCGTTGGGCGCTTTGACCAACTAGAGAAGTTCTGCACGGGTTCCTTTCCATGGAAGGCCAGTGAAAAGCTTAGATTGAGAGAAAGAGAGAAGTGAAGGAGAACATTCCCGTGTTTTGTTTTGTTCTGAGTGTGTGTGAGATTGTGTGAGTGTGTGTATATCTTTCCTATCCGTCGCGATGAGTTTGGTAGGAGGCTTCCCCCACCATCCTGTCATGCACCATGACGGCTACTCCTTTGCACCGGCCACGCGCTGTCACGAAGAGAGCCCTTATTTCCACGGATGGCTCATCGGCCATCCGGAGATGTCGCCTCCGGACTACGCTGTGGCTCCATCCTACAGCCCCGAATATGCCGCTGGGCCGCCGGGGCTCGAGCACTACGGCGGAGGGGGTCCCGGGACGGCACCACGAGCGGGCAAACCGCGTAGGCCCACGGCCAACCGCAAAGAGAGGCGCAGGACTCAGAGCATCAACAGCGCCTTCGCAGAGCTCAGAGAGTGCATCCCTAACGTGCCCGCGGACACCAAGCTGTCCAAAATCAAAACGCTGCGCCTGGCCACCAGCTACATCGCCTACCTCACCGATATCCTGGACCGAGACGAGCAGCACGGTGAGGCCGAGGCCTTCAAGGCGGAGTTCAAGAAGGCAGAGGCCAAAGAGGAGAGGAGGAAGAAAGAAATGGTACGTGCGCTTTCATTCGACCGTCTCTTTGAAGTGTGAGTGGGTTGTTATATGATGTGGAATCCATGTAGAAATATGCACATAGGTATTAGCTGCAGGTGCTTGAGGTGATACCTAAAAATGAAGCGTGAAAAAATAAATAAATACGGACTGAATGGCTGTGTTTTTTTATTTTAGGGCGTCCGTTCAAAAACTAAAAACTTTTAAAAAACTATTTCCTGAATTTTACATTCACAAAATGAAAACAAAATAAACAGTATATGAGTTTGTAATAGCTCTTATAAAATCGTTGTATACTTTTGCACACGTATCCTCTCGAAACGTTAAAAGTAGTTCCTTAAAGCCCGCTAAATTGCGTTTCTATGAAAAGAAAAAGAAAAAAAAATTCTCGTAAAAATCACACTCGCAAATTTCCAAACAATTTCCACGGTTTTGGTATCACCTTGCAACTTATAACGTATAAGTTGAAAAAAATGAATATATATAAAAGGGGACAAAATTGGGACGGTAAATATTTCTAGAAAGAGACACTTTGGACGGTAAAAAGAGGGAACAAAGTAAAACCTGCACAACTAGTATTTAGTTTATATGCAAATTTGATCAGCAGTGTTTTTTTCTTGTCGATGTATTTTTCCTGAAGCTCGGGAGTGTTTTGTATCCATTGTTCTTCAACAGTGTAGCTGACAATGACATCCGATTTGACAAAGTATTTCACGCTGGGATAAAGAAGAAAAGTCTGAATATCAGTTATGTCCATAAACATGAACGTTCGCGGCAATTTCTGTCTACAACTCCACTGTTCAATGTCTTTATTTTTAATTTTTTTTCTTTCTGTCTCTGATACTATTTCCTCTTCTTGCATTTGTAAACAGAATGAAGTTTTGAAAAGTTCAGGGAGCAGCAATGAAAAGAAGCCCAAAGGAAGAACTGGTTGGCCTCAACACGTCTGGGCTTTGGAACTGAAACAATGAGAACTCAAACACACACATAAAAACAACCCAAAAACAAACAAAAAAAATCCTTTACAAAAAAGACATTGAAATGCAGGCCTCCCTGTCCCTCTGATTTTTTACACTATTATCTTATTTAATGGAATATTTATGTGCAATTTCCCACTCCGGACAGTGGATCCCTGAAGAGAAAAAAACAAAGAGCGTTAAGAGGAGGATGCCCTCTTGGTAAGGGACTCTGTTGTTGTTATTGTTGTTGTTGCTGTCTAGTATGTGCTGAATGTTTTACTTTATTTTATTTTTGTTTGTTTTTTACTTGTCCCGCCCTTGAAACCAAACCGAGATGTGTGCCACTAAGGTGTACGTGAATTGTAGGTCTCTCTCTCTCTCTCTCTCTCTCTCACTCTCTCTCTCCCCTCCCTCCGTCTCTCTGAACTGAAATAGACAGAGGTTACAAAGTTAATACAGCTAAAATAACTCTTATTTGAAAAAAAAATCATGTCATGAAGTGTTGAAGTATATTGTGATGTTTTGGTCGTGTAGAATCGAATGCACTTCCGTCCAGACACGAGAAACTTAAATACTATTGGAGATGTAAACCATGTAATTAATTCCAATAAACCACTGTGTTTTAACAAACTTAATCTTTTCTTGTCGCATTGATAAATTCTGATCGGGTTATTCATTTAGTGGAGAGATGAAAGACAAGAATAAAAATTCTTCAGCAAAATTTTCATTCGTGAAACATTTTACAGCCCGCGGCTTTTGCGCGTGTAGAATGAATGAAAATTACGCGAGTTTGGACAAAGAGTGGTCATTTAAAATGTTGATCTCTGCTCACATTAGTCTGAAGCCTTGCCCTTCAGCGAATGTTTATGTTAGATTAAAAAAGTGCTGCTATCAGTGTCAGCTGGTGTGGGTTTGGTACACAGCGAGGTGATTTATGGATGCTGAACTTACTGCAGAGAAAAGTGAGGACCTCAATCTTGTACGGCCGTACTAAAATGCATCATCAACGGTGTGGTAGAATAAGTCTGCTTACTGTGAATGGCCAAGCAAAGGCCCCACCCGACCCACCCTCACCACTACCCAATAACATCATATAACCATGCAAACTCAAAATCTATAAACACAACAGTCTTGCTACCACAGTACCATTGTGGAAAGAAAATATGAAAAGACAAAAATAGAATTGAATATTAAATATAAACTGGCGCATGTGTAATACATTTGAAGTTTTCTGGCATGTAATAGCCCCACTTAAAACTACTATAAGCCCCATTAACTGTGTCTATTCTGGCGATAAATAAATAAATAATGCCATTTAAATATCTAATATTATATTCAAATTATATTTAACATCCAGATTTTCCCAATTATCGATTGGAAATCTCTTCAGACCGAAGTGTGATAGAGGTAAAAAAAAAAAAAAAAAAAGCATGATGTAGTCACTCAAGAAGAATGAAACGTGGCAAAATGTTTTTTAAAAGAAGAAAAAAAGGAAAAAAGCTAGGAGTGAAATTCCAGTGGTGGGCTGCTCACCCGTCCGCTTTTCTCGCCCAAATCGCTGGAGAGGCAGACATAGTGGAGCCGAGGGAGAAAACGATTGACATTAAGAGCGGAATCCTCAGGAGGGTCAGTGCAGGGTAGACTGTGGTCGAGCAGCTATCGGATGTGCACGTGATTGATAAGGTGCCGATCAAAGACGTTGCTGAAAACTCCCAATGGGAGCTGAGGTCCCGGGAATAAGAATAAAATATAAGATATATAGCAAGTAAGCATTACGGCGATTCAGATAAACAAAAGCATGTAAATATGAGCGGACAAAAATATGAGATTTAGTATATTAGTATATTAACACATGCTACACGCTTATTTGCAGAAGTAACGTTTTAACATTTTTTCGTGCAAAAGCGTCTAAGAATTTCCTTTAATGGTCTAAATAGGCTACTTTTACAAGTAGCCTATTTAAACTTCTTCTTTTCCTCCCGCAACCGTACAGACCAACAATATATTTTATTTTTATTAATATTAAACCTTGCAATCAAAACCTCATACTGTAAAACACGTCGGACGATTTAGAACACGTCGGATCTCACGAGCTAGAGACCACCGCCACGTCTTGTACTGTTCCGCGGCGCGTTTGCACAGAGACTCTGAGCGCGCGCTGATCGTTTTAGTCTGAGATAATTTGTTGTCTCTGTCAAGATGGCGTCCGAGATAAAATTAAACCGTCTGTTCTGCGTTGATTAAAGATACAGATAATTGTCTGACCTGATGGTGACCCGCTGCTGTCAGTGCGGTTCAGCCCTGGTGGTGAAGTGCACATGGGACCACTGCCACTGGAACCTCCAGGAGGTTAAATTTAAAAATAAGAACTATGAAAGTTAAGAGTTACGACATGATTCATGGACAAGTTCCATTCTTTTTCACATACAGATAACAATGGAACATCATTAACAGTAAAGAAATTTTTGGATTAAATAGGTAATTGCATCACTAGTAAATCAAGGTTGATCCAGAAACACACCGTTCAGTATTAACGGCGTAGTGGAAAGGTCTCTTTTTTTTAAAACATTTTTAACATTTTAAACTATTCAGAATTGTAAATAATGAGGAAGGCCTGGAGAAAAAAAACGCTCAAAACTGTCTCAAAAGTAGGGCAGTGGAGTGTTTGGACTCTCCAACATGGGCAAAGTACCCACATAAACACATGGTGAGGACTGAGTCTACTGTACACAGCGCGCCCATAAGATCACACTGAGCACTCTCTTGGAGTAAGATGATCTTAACACTGGCATGTTTCTTTTGAAGGGGGGTGGGGCGGTGCTGTGGGTATGCAGGTCATTTTATTCCCACAGTGGGCTCCTTCATCCAACATCAAAAACTACTATACTGTACTAAAACGTGGGGGAAGGGATTGGAGCCCAGTCTTCGAAATCAAACCTTAATTTCCCATCGTTAACCATCCAATGCATAATAATAGTAACAATAATATAAAGGTCTCGGGCTATGTGTTTTAATGCATGATTTACCAATCTATAACCAAGCCGAGCAGTTTGTCCGAGAGACCCCATGTTAAAGCTCTCTCTCTCATGCGCGCGCTTGTTGGGTCGTGATAGATTTTAGAGCATGTGGACCAAATAAGATCTCTTTCCTGGTATTACAGACATCTGCGAACGATTAGTTCATAAGTCCCTCCTCCACTTTTGGATTTCTTTTTCGTTTTTTTCTTCACTCTGCAGAGAAGTTTAGCAGACGTGCTGACGTCACAGCAGGCGGCAGGGTGCCGTCGCGCGCGTAAATTGGACGTCAGCTCGCTCGCGGAAGCGCGAGCATGGGCTCCAGGAGGCCTGAAAACACCTGAAACGTCCGTAAACCAACGCGCCTCAAAACCATCTCTAGATGCGATCCGGGTGTTAAAACTGAACATAAGCGGCACTGCTGGCGGTATTTTGTGTGGTGTTTTCTTCCTACAACATCTGTATTATTATATTATAGCTATATTATTATTAAAATAGGCACGTGACTAAACTTACCTCATTACGTCGTCCGTGACCTGAAACTGGTAGAGATTAGTACGAACACACTGGAGAAAGGGTATGGTGCCATGGCAGGCATGGACTCATCTGAATCGCGATGGAACTAATGGGTGCTATATATATGTATTGTTATTATTGTTTCTTTTATTGTTATTATTGTTATTGTTATTGTTATTGTTATTGTTATTGTTATTGTTATTATTATTATTATTATTATTATTATTATTATTATTATTAATAATAATAATAATATAAGTTCTACGTACGGCCCGCTATCATGAATATAGAACACCTGTTCACCACCGGGTTGAACTCTGCTGACCTCGATGCGCTGGGTTCTTTAGGAGTCACATACAGATACGGAGGACTCAGCTTTCATCTTCTCATGATTTCATATTGCCCACTGAAATAAGGTCACATGTGCAGAGCAGATGAAGTGACCAGCGAGCGCTCAGCAGTGCAGAACAATTACAGACGCAGCTTTCGCAGTTAGGAGCGATTCATATTTTAGCTCTTTATGTGCGCTTTAGTTGTTTATATGTCTTTGACATTTTGTGGTCCTTACAGTGACATTGTCAGGGTTGTCCTTCGTATTTGTGGTCTTGGACCAAGGGGTTGAAGTTCATATTGCACTTTTCAGTAAGAAACTGGGTTAAGAAAGTGCATCCGGACAGTGAGGCTAGGACACGGCTTTGATGCATAATTTGAAGAATTTCAAAACAATAAACAATGATCCAAAAAGAGATTTGTTCTGAAACGCCGATGCCAAACGAATTTTTACAAAGTAAGAAAGCGGTCCCCAAATGAGAAACCGGGAAATCATTACTACGTCTTTATCAGTTTCTTTATTAATGATCCTAAATTAGTATTAGACTACACTAACAGCCCCATACACAAAACACCCACTAAAATATAACAAATATGTTATAAAATTTAAAATATGGTGCAGCCTCATTTTGGCTTCCCTGTTTATTACTGCCAGCAAACTGCTGTGGAACCAAGGTTACCTTTCACGTCTTGAACGATTTTATAAAGGTCTTAATCAGGATCATTTTTCTTTCTGCTGAATTCAGCTGACCGTTACTTATAATAGTTATTGTTGTATTGTAATGCCGTGTACTATACCAATGATGATGATTATCGTATAATGTGGTGCAATTAGGAAGATGCAGTTATTTTTTTTTATAACCTTAAAGCTAACATTTTGTTGTCTATCCGCACCAATACTTATCGCTTTTGCCACAAGTCGTTCACTTTCTTTTATTTTACTATTGGAGAACTTTTTTTTTCAGATTTATTTTTCACGTTTTAATACGGTTAGGTCTTAAACACAATTATATATATATTAACACAAATATTTGTGTTAATATATATACGTTCTGTCTGTTTTTATCATTCAGTATTTAAAATTGTATCCCCATGCGCCCTTGGCCATGATCCTATCAGAAAGAGAGAGAGAGATAGAAAGAGAGAGAGGCCACGCTAAGGTCTTACAATAATAATGAAATAAAAGTCCGTATTAAATTGCATTAAATTTTTCTCATCTTAACTTCTAAGCACACAATTAAACAGAATAAAACCAAAAACACTTAATTACAGTATGATATTAATTGAGCAAACATGCCATTCTTATCAGTGTACAAGACCCATTATTATTTATTATCATTAAAATGTATGATTTTTCAAACATAAAAAAGCTGGGGATGTTAGCTTGTGTCCACAACATGTTAATATGGCATTAACTAACCAATACCATGGGCCTGTTTTGGTTTATACTAGTTTTAATAAACTGTTTTAGGGTAAAAGTGCGTGCATCTGAGTCTTTGTTATTAATAACGTCTTCATCACCCGCATCAATGTGTTTGGCTCGCCACACCCCCGCTCAAACCCCCAGGTCCCTCATATTTAGAATTTAAATCTAGCTCGTGCTCATTAATGTTGTTGATGCTTTTTAGTGTGCATTTTTGCTGTTGGGGTGATCATAAGAAGGGTGCATATACATTTGGTCGCCTGAAGAAAACATCTTCAATAGGGTTTGACTTTACCTTTAGTAAGTTCCGGAAAATTTGCATCTTTCACAGAAAAGCGAGAATAATTTCTCACGTGTGAAAAAACAAAATATATATATATTTCTTTAGACATAAACCTAATCGTTTTAAGTAATCACGTTCTATTCCTAATATGTATGCACCCCGTGTATTTTTCTGTAACCATATCTGTAATGTAACAATCCATCATTTAATTTAAGACCATACATTTACACACCTTTAGACATGCTCCTGAAGTATTTAGCTTAAGATAAACGCTTAGCATGTTCACTGAATTTCAATAATAAGAAAATGTCAAAACAGATTATTTAACTAGAAACTCAACTGCGTTTATTATGAATCAAATACAGTACACTGACTTCTATTATTGTGTAGGCATTATGTATGTTGATCATTTTGAAATGAAACAATGCATTTGAAATGTGTCTCACCTGTTTGAAAAAATACAGATGGAGGCAGTTAAGCGTCGTATCTGGTAAAGTCGTGTGTCATCTAGAATCCTGTGTTTCTACACTAAACTAAATCTAAACTAAATTTGTCGCTGCTAAATTGGAATTTACTGGTTTGAAAACGGATTTTTTCTGAATAATGTATTGCTGGATTTGGAACGCTATTCTGTTTAATTGTAGCTCGTGCCCCATAGATTTGTACAATTGTTATGTTTAAAGGATGCTCATTGCCCATGGATTCGGAACATTGCTGAGTTTAAGTGAACGCTGTTTAGAAAAAATAAATAAATAATGTAAAAATTCCCTTATTATTGACGAGTGACACAAAAACACACATTCTAAATTTGCAAGAAGAAACGGAATGGAGCATCTCGTAGACCAAACTTCTAATTTTAACGATTAAAGCTATTTTTAGCCAGACTGAGCTCCTCTACCGTTGCACTCAAAGTGTTTGTGTGTGTGTTTGTCTCATTGATACCACAGTCCTGTTAATACCTAGTTTTTCGTTCTGGCCTGTCCTTTGATGGGACTCTGAAATGCGTCAGCTCGAGCCATCCCCGTCCGCAGGTTTTTGAGTTTTTTTGTGCGGAGGATCAGGCAGGGTGCCCTGTTGGTGCTGTCAGCTGCGTGACAGTTCCCAGATGGAGGCCGCTACTGTATGAGAGATTGAGTTTCTCACAAGAAAAAAAAGAAAAGAGAAAACCTCCCTCTCTCCATCCAGACCGTCCTCCCAAACGCCTCTGCAGGCACTCGCGCGGAGAGGAGCCGCCAGCACGGTGAGTCGCGGATCGGCCCGAGAGGGGAGCACTCGCGGTGTGTTTGGGTCCAGAAGCGAGATGTTTTATAGAAGTGGGGACTGACACGGTTCTGGGAGAGGGGGAGGGTCGCACTGTACGTACACTATAGTTTTCTGATCTTCTCGCTGTTTTTCTTTAGCAGGTTACTCACATTCCTCACAGTTAGGTAGTAGTAGTAGTAGTAGTAGTAGTAGTAGTAGTAGTAGTAGTAGTAGTAGCATTGTTGCTATTATTATCATTCTTCTTCTTCTTCTTCTTCTTATTATTATTATTATTATTATTATTATTATTATTATTGTTGTTGTTGTTGTTGTTGTTGTTGTTGTTGTTGTTGTT
>JBBPDC010000149.1:1396625-1407115 GCA_037974485.1 Hemigrammopetersius urotaenia | reverse complement strand
TCCACTGCACACCTGTAGAAGCTGGTGAGGACAGTGGTGGACACCCCAGCCGTCTTCAGGCGTCTGAGGAAGTGGAGACTTTGGTGGGCTTTTTTGGTGACAGCTGCTGCGTGTTCTGAGGACTTCAGATTAGCACTGAGGGTGACCCCAAGGAGCTTGAAGCTGCTTTACACCGTTTATATTTACTGAGATCAGATTTTGTTCATATGGTGTGAGTTCAGGGGTTAAGCTTGGAAAACATAGGTTTCTCTTTAAACCTTTCTCTCTCTCTCAGCCATTAGAAAGGAAAGAGGTATTTGTTTGGTTCCACTTCCTCACAGCTGACTTCGGCTGTTGTCTTGACCATACTAACCATTAATCACAGTGGCCCAGGTCAGCTAATGATCTCCTTCAGACTTCGACGAGGACCCACATTCAAGGACACTGCCATCGGACAGTGGAAACCATATCTCCACAGCCGAACCAGCCTCAGGTAAACCCATCTTTTATATGATTCTGCAGGACTGGATCTTCAACATTACAGCAGAAATACAGAAACTGGTCTCAGATCAGTGAGTTAAAAGGACACTTTCCTCTCTCTCTTTTTCACCCTCCCATAGGTCTCTAACCACACATGACAGAATATTCATTACACTGCCATTATTAATAACCTAGGCCGCATTAATTGGTCTTCCTAATCAGCTGTGTCTGGTGGAGAAGAGAAAGAGGAATAGACCCTCTTTTATACTCTGGTCTTTGCAGTTAATAAAGTGAAGGGTGCAGGAATTACCATCTGCATTTAGAGACTAAGTTTCAATAAAGTCATAACAACCCCAGTTCATTTAAGTGTTTAGATAAAAAGGCAAAACAAAAGAAGGCATTTTTCTTCATCTCATGTCTGTTTCTATTACCCTGGTTGTTTTCGTTCGGATCAAGCTGTGCTCTGAAAGATCCCAAAGTAGACATTTTCTGACAGAAGGCAAACAAACAAGTATATGACGAGGTATTTTACTGTACACAGTGTTTATTTATTCATTTCAGTTCATTCATACTTTTGCTTATCTGTCTGGGGTTACTCGCTGAAAGCATTTGATCACAGACTCTTTGAGAAGGAATTAAATTCCATTTTTCTCTGAATTACTTTCTTTCAATCTACTAACACTGGGTTTGTTTTTGGGTGTTAGCTCAGTGCACAACAAGCAAGTAATGACTGACTGGGAAGCGCATAACAAAAAAAAAAATGTTACATATAATTGTGCGATTATAATTTTGACTAAGTAAGCACTGAAAGAAAACGTGCATCGCAGCAGCGGATGAACTGGGTTCTTGCTTTTGTGCTTCGAAAATTAAGACACAAGTGTATGTGAGTAAGTGACAAAAGCAAGTGTATCTGTTCCTGGTAACGATAAGCAGTATAAGAAAAAAAATATATAGCAATAACTTCTAAAAAGCTCAGACAAAACAATGTAGTTGTCTATCAAATAGTAAGAGAGAAAAAAAGAAAGGACTCAGTTGAAAGGAAAAGAAATGAAGTCTTTGTGCCAGCAGAACAGAACAGTGTCCAACATTCAAAACAAGCTGCACAAAGACAACAGGCTTTTTTCTGTCTGGTGCTGCGATGGAGAGACTTCAGAAGTGAAAAGGTAGGCAAGAACTGTGGATGAAGAGCCTGCAAGAGAGATGTCTGTTTGTGTGCATGTCTGAGACACAGAGAGAGAGAAAGAGAGAGAGCGAGAGAGAGAGCGAGAAAGAGAGAGAGAGAGATGGAGTCATGGTAGCAGGATGAAAGGAGCACCCAGGGATCTTGTGGTGTCAAAGCCACGGGTGCAGCCCAAAGCCCGGCCTCAACACTCCCAACACAAACAAACACATACGGACGCACAGAATCCATAAGGAGGACACTACAGGAGTACAGGTACCGGCCCTGATGCAACAGCACTGAAACACATTACACTGTCCACCAAAATTATTCCATGTGAAGCAACACGGCTGAAGGTATCTCTATAGAGGCGTTACTGTGATAAACACACACTGAAGTCTTAGAACATTACATGTGCTGTGAAGAAATAAAAAGAGGAAAGGCAGAAGAGATGAGGCAGGCGGATTTTCCGGGCTGGATCTTACAGTTCTGAGGGCGTCCCGGCTCAGAGATGGCTGAAACACTGAGGGATTAGGAGGGAGACGACAGCAGGAGTGACAAAAACAACAAAACCTGTCTCACTCCATCACTTGCCAGATACACAAACAGGACACACATACATGCATACACAAAGAGACTGCACCAGTATCAGCAGTGCCATTCAGGGTTTGACACTGAAAGTTTGCTGTCCTCAAAGGAGTTTAAACAGTCCCAAACAAATTCAAAAGGTTTGTTTTTCAAACACACACATTCTTATTGGACAATCAATCTCGTCTCAAAACAAAAACTGTTCTGTCTGTTAAGAATGTGCCACGCCCCAAGCCTTTCAGGCCGTTGGAATACTGAGCCTGGGACCTTCAACCCCCTGCCGCCATCTCCGTTTTGGTCTCTCCCAGTGTCATAATCAGTTTTCACTTACTTCCTTTCTCCCTGTTTAAACCCAGTCTGACCCAAAATACCCAGCAGCATGCTTAGCGTGACTGCCAATCTGTGCTACAGTATGTCTCTCTCTCGCTCTCCCCCTCACAGTCACCTGGAACTATTTATCCCTTGGACAGATGTAACATACGTATCTAGACATGTGATTGAGTGGTGGAGCACGGGTCACACATGCACAAGGCTGTTTGGCAATTATAGAGTTTGTTGTGAACCTGTAAACACGAGCCAGAATGAACTGTGACATTCTTAAGTCTGTTTTTCTCTTCATTTGCAATAAAATCCTTTGATTTACTTCTGCATCTTCACTTCTGTGTGCCAGCCACTCATCATGACAGTGTCATAAAGCAGAGGTTATCTGTATGAGTCCAACGTAAACAGCGCACAGTCCAGAAAATTTCCAACATGAAAACAGTTTTTTTGGTTTTAGTTTATTTTCCAGCAGCTCAAACCATAACATGTAAATCTTATAGGTCACACATTTATGTGTAAGTCTAAAGGCTAATTAGCAACCATGCTCACTATTTACTTGTGCTGACAAAGAAGTACATGCGTTTTGTTCTCACACACTCCAATAAATGTCTACAACTAAACCGAATCACATGCAGAATCAGCCAAGCTTAGAATTTTCTGTCAAGTGTGAAGCCATGAGCAAAAACACTACTTCTGTAAAGGAACGTGAAAAAGTGATCTGCCCTACTAACTTATGTCATCTATGTGGACTCTGTACATTAGAAATACTAAAAACAGCAATGGACACATCATCGTACCATTCTAGTGTACATTCTGGTGCACTTACTTATCATGTAATGATGACAGGTGACTTTACCTGGAAAAGAAAATGAAACTGCTAACCTGTCACTGACTTAAGCTGTAAGTAACCAAAGAAAGAAATGTGCACCCTGAAGGTCCTGTTAGTACGTTTAGTGAGCAGTAAAAACCTTTAAACTACCGGTTATGTTACTGAACTGATGACCAAAAAAGTGCTGTTCCAGGCTAACAGACATGTGACTAATAATACCACACATACACACATCAGGACTCTAAGAGTGAATGCTAGTGATGGATAACAAAGGCGGACAGAGGAAACAGCTTGGGATTTACACAGGGTGTTAGCAAGACAAGGTCAAGAGCAACCAGTGGAACAGTGTGTGTGTGTGTGTGTGTGTGTGTGTGTGTGTGTGTAAGTGAAACAGGCCAAGCGTCTCCCCCACTGATTCTTTACCGATTCCTCACTGCAACGCAGCTCTGATCTCACACTGAATATGGATGAAACGGCAATGGCAGACTTCAGCACACGATCGGCAGCGAGACAAGAAAGTCAATTACATTCCTCAGAGCACTTCAGCAGCTTCTGTCAGCAGTGCTAAATGATTTCCCTTAGTCTGCGGTTTGCAAGCCTAAAGTGTGCAGATGAACAAACTGGCTGTAGCTCTGTCATCCACCTCCCACATACTAAGTCCTGAATTATTAAACTACACCAGTGACAGTGGATTAGTGCTAATTATTCGCCGAGCTTCCAGGAGCAAGCCTGAAAGCCTAGGCGTTGCTGGATGTTAGCCTGTGGCTAATCTAGAACATATGGGTGAGCGTGAAAGATGCGGAGAACACACAGGTGAGTGTGGAAGTTGTGGAGAACACACACAGGTGAAGGAAGGGCATGTAATCAGTGTTTCTCAGGCACTCAGTGCCAGATGCATGCAGAAGCTCCAGACAATAGACGGAACTGAGTTCATTAATGGAAACTGACCTTTACAGAAAAGCAGCAGATAACCTATAAAGGTAACTTTGAGAGCTTCAATGTGTGTGTGTGCGTGTGTGTGTGTGTGTGTGTGTGTGTGTGTGTGTGTGTGTGTGTGTGTGTGTGTGTGTGTATGACTATGAATTAGCTGTCTGCTGATCGTCTTTCTCCTTAACCACTATCGGCAAATCCAAGCTGTCAATCAAAGCAGTGGAAATACTCCGAAGACCAACCCGTCATGAATATTTATAAGAGCAGAGGCAGACACACATTTCAAATCTGTATCTGGATGTAGGCCATGTAAATTTCTTTAATCTCAAGCTGCCATTTTCCATGTACCACACGCATGCATGCTTTTGATACAGGATGGCAGCATTATATGAAAAAATGAGGAAAAAAAAGAAAAAGATATAAACTTTGATGCATCGGCTTGTAAAATGATGGACAGATTAAGTTAACGATACAGCCCACATATCTTGCAATATCTGGGTTAAATCAAGTCACTTCTCTTCATTTACTCCACGTCTGACGGATGGCAATTTAAAGTGCATGAAAACATTGAGCTGAAATGATTCCAACGCTGGTAAACGAATGGTTCCACCTTTGTGAGACTCTGGGGAGGAGAGAGAAATGGAGAGCCATCAGGATTCATTAATTATTCACCTGTGACAATATTAACACAGCTAATAGTCCTGAGATAAGGCATTCCTGATCACACTTCCACTTCCAAAAGCAAACAAAGGCATGTCTCCAAAGAGCTCTGCTATTAGAGACCATAACTCTCTGTGTGGCCTGCAGAGGACACCTGCGTTTCATCCGGTGTCAGACAGGTGGCGCAAGTGAGGAAAGATATGAGGTCACATAGAGACCCCTTTTTACGGTTGGCAAAAAAATAAGGTTTGAAATTTCTTATTTCACTAGAAACATAAACAATAAACCATAAACCATTCAATAGCTCCGTCAGCACTGAAATAATCTTTGTTAATACTTGCATTAGGCCTCCCTCAGCATTTTACCCACTGAGGTGAGGTAATTTCAGATTATCACCATGCAAAGTTTGTTATCAGTTTGCGTACCATAGTAACATGGAAGAAGCTGTCTCTGATACCTGCCTGCACCAACAGGGTTAGCTAAAGTGGGTGTAAGCAAAACAGATGGCTCAGGTCGGGCTCTTTTAAGTTCATGGGAGCCAAAGGAGAAGCCACTGATTCAAGACTCTTTGTTTGTCACATAAACAGTTATACAAGCACAACACGTTGTGAAATGAGCCCCTGAGTCGCCCTTAAGCCGTCCTTGTGCAATAAAGTTATCAAATTAACATTAAATTAAAAAGAAGGGGAGAAATAAGACGTCAGGTTTAAGATTTAAGACACTGCACTCCGTCTAATTACTTTCATAATCACTTGAAACTTCATTTACACCGTACACACATTCACCAAGGACCCATCACTGAAAGGAAAAATATATAAATAAATGCGGATAGCTTATGATATGCAAAACGTAATATGCATCTTAATCAGGAGGCCTCTAGCGGTACAGAAGTTCAATGTTAGCCACGTTTTACTGGCTCTTAAGTTATCAGCGATTCATTATGTTTGGCCATGCCAAGTCGAGCTGCCTGAGCCTCGGGGGGCAGAAAAAGTGGGGGTGTGCCTCTGTGGAGGCAAAATGATACAGCGAGTCACAGAACGCTCCGCACAGGAGACCGCTGCAGCATACAAGCAACCTGCTGCTGCTCATTCCCACTCTGTTCCACCTCTGACCTGGCCCAGTCACTCTGGGGCCACCAAAAAAACCACGAGCAAATACTTCTTTATTGCGCTGCAGTATGCAGTATAAATAACTCCCAGGGGGTTGTGCTGGCGAAGTTTGTCTGACCCCACTGACCCAGAAGGAAGTTAACTGATGACCCCTCAACCACCCACATGGATGTATGTGCACATGCACACAAACTGTAGTTGCACTATATATATATATATATATACACACACATATGTGTTACCAGTTATGGCAATATTGGCCTTTGCAACACTAAAATTGAAATATTGATTTTGCGGCACATGAATCTTAGAACATATCACAGATTTTGGACCTTCTTGTGGTACTAATATACTGATAATTATGTCTTAGCTGCAATATATGGCAATAGATTATACTGTCCTGTTTAGTCTGGTTATACTGTTCACACAATTCTTTAAGAATGAAAAAATCTTGGGATGCAAACCTAAGCTGCTTGTTATACTTGTTTTGCACTGTTACACTGTTATACTGTCTACACCAGGTATACTGCTTGCACAATTCTCTACAACATGGCAAACGTTTTTCTATCATTGCACATTTTACTTATATATATGTGGTACATAGCTGTCCACACACTTAGGGCAGGTTTGGTCAAACCTTTCTCTTATTTATACTTCTTACGGTATTTTATGCCTGTTGCACTACACTGTGGAACCTGAGCTTTGTCTCTCTGTATACTCTATATGTTTAAGATGGCAAAGTTCACTTTAACTTTGATTTTAAAGTAAAGTGGCCCCTTATAGCGCCATGTGAACACACCACAGCATAGCACGGAGTTTAAACAATATGAAATACTTTCTCTGCATTTAACGCATTCACCAAGTGAAGCAGGGGGCCGCCACCAATGAGGGGCGCCGGGGAGCAGTGTGTGGAGAGGCTACGTTGCTCAACGGTACCTCGGTGAACCCACAACCAGTGGCAATTCCCTAACACCTTGGCCATCAGCAGCCCCAAAATCAGGGGAGAGGGCGGACGTAGCCCCCTCTTCCAGAAACTATGAAGCCGAGATTCCCACCTTTGGGGAATTTGCAGGCTGAGCCTCAGCCTGGGTGAACCACCTTCCTGATCATGGTATCTCCCCTGTCAGGTAAATTAATGTAATATGATGTAATATTATGGCGCTTAATAAAATAACACACTTTTTTGTTTACATTTTTAAAAATAATTTATGTATTTAATTCTGCTCCTATATTTGTGTAGGCGTAGGTTTGGGTGGTGCAGTAGGCCGACATGATGATTCACCTTTGGGATCACTTATGAGCCAGAGCTTTGAATTTCCTTTGTTGCCCTTTTCACCTGTGGATTAAAGCCACGCTTTCCGACTCTTAACTCTTTCGCTAAGTCCAAATATAAACACGACACAAACAGCAAAACAATTTTAGTGGATTTCTTGACTGAGTAGTTTGTTCCATTCATTACAAAATAAAGATTCTATAAATTAAAGCTGAAAAACATGAAAAACAGTCCTGACCTCAGAGAGAGACGAGCTCAAGAGTGTATGAGTGAGTGACAGTGTAACTAAGTATAACTTAATACACAGCTAGAGCAAGAACACGAGGAACACACACCAGGTTCAGCCTCAGTATCATGGGACAGGTAGGCTGAGGTGTTCTGTGAAGCTGAAACAATACCATGCAGGTAATCCTTTCTGGACTAATGACTGTCACAGCTTCACTAAACCTCTCCATTCAAGCGTACCATGATCCTCATAGGTTATACAGAGTAAATGTCTAATGAAACACACATTCAACTTCCCGTGGACGTCTTACATCTCAGATCTGAATGAAACTGCCATCACTCAACGGATGAAAATGATAGAGCATGCAGTTACAATGAGCTGGAGCTCAGTGCTATTCACTGGAGTCTAATGATGCTTGATCTTTCCAATCCATTTGAAACGGACCTGGAAATTAGATGAGAGGATTTGAGAATTATGTTATATCTGGAGGCAGATAATGTCTCTTTTTCCCTATTTTTCCTTTCTTTTTCCCTATTTTTCCTTTCTTTTTCCCTATTTTTTTTTGTTTTTAAATATGCTGGTCACACTGGATTTAATTCTCAAACATTTCAAATTGTATTTGTCTATGTTGAGAACTTATGCTAGGAAGACTTACTGGGGTAAATATAAGTCAGGAATGCAAAATGCAAAAACATACAGTACTGTTTTCTTTGCGACTGGAAACAGAAACCCTGCTGCTGTGAGAGACAGAATTACAGTGCAGAGTCTCTGTTCAGTGTAAAGAGGATCCGAAGGGCTGAGGTTTCATATTTAACCTCTAGAGTTGTTACTTTGGTTTTGTTACACTATTTAAATGTGATTCAAATGTAAATCTATACTTACATAGTATGTATCCATTGTAGGGCTGTAACGGTGCATGTATTTGTACTGAACCGTCACGGTACACGGGTCACGGCTTGGTACATGATGTCTTTCGGAGAATACACGGTACGACGGAGAAGACGTGAATCACAGAGGGACCAAAAAAACGCAAGTACATCATAAACCTGGGTCGGAGTATAGTGCCACCTACTGGCGTAAAACTTACACATACATGAGAATATAAGCAAGAGTGTGTGTTTACTGGTTAATACACTACTGTTTATTTAAAATAAATGAAAACAAACCAAGCCTCATTATTTAGAACTTTTTGTTGCTGAACTTTGCTGTATCGTGAACCGTACCGAGCTGTGACCCCAAAACCGAGGTACGTACCGAACATCTGTGTACCGTTACACCCCTAATACATTGTATGTTTTTCTGTTAGTTTTAATATTGGCAACATGTTTTTTCCTCAAAACAAAACTGTCTACATAAAACCTTAAATTCAAATCACAATGTCTCCTCTTATGCTTACAAACACAAGTGTCTCATGAACTAAAAGCTAAGACACTTTAGACAAAGTCTCTGTTTATTTGCCGAGCTACAATTTGTAAATAATAAATAATAATAATTAAAGTTCATATCAGATGAAAACAAATGACATCAAACACAAATGTGCTTCATCAATTGCTCGTGATTTAAACCTCTAACAGTTTAAAAACACAATGGTTTTTCCAGGAAATATGTGGGCTTTCTCTGATTTAATGAGGAAACATGAAGTGGACAGAAACTGGATCTAACCAACAATGGAAGAGAGTCATGGGGAGAAATAAGAATCGGATGAAGACCTGCACAAAGTGTTTTATAATTGAGAATTGAGGAACCTGGAATACTGATTTTACACACACACTCACACACACACACACACACACAGTCGAGAGCGATTCCGATGTTATTAGTGAGCTTAGCATTGATGGGCACTACATCGCTGTGTGCAAGAGTTGGGGATAAAGGCTCATTTCTGATTCACATCACATTATTCTCCTCCTTTATGTCTTCTCCTCCTCCATCTTACTCTCAAGCTTATCCCTCATTCTCTCTGTTTGTCCTGCTCTTTCCCTATCTCACTATGACCCCTACCTTTTGCTATTCATTTTTAAACTCTCTCTCTCTCTCGCTCGCTCTCTCTCTCTCTCTGTGTAAATAAACACAGGCTTGTCTTTAATAATATTATAGGCTGACAGCCGGAGGGACTTTGGTGCACCTCTGGCCTTCTTGGGGTAAATTGAAAGGTAAATCAGCAGCCTAACAGCGTCCATGCCTGCCAAACCTCCAGGGACGAAACCTTCAGGTCCAACCTGATGCACCCCCACCCTAACCAACCCTGCCACCCCTCCCCCCACTTGCCAAACCACCCCTGCCGAGTGAGGGAATGAGTGACAGCAGCGAGAGCAGACTGATTGAGCTGTGCTGAGATGGAGAATCCCATCTCATTATTTCCCCTGCGGAAAAGAAGCGATTGTGCAGGTTTTATTTTTCCTCCGGATATAGACATGTCAAGCGACAAGGCACAGAGGGAGAACGGGCCTCAAAAAGACTTCACCATTACTGACATGCAGAGACACAGAAAAGGGCAAAAAAACACTTTTACCATAGAACATGACTCTCTGCTGTGGTCCATTTCACTAAACGTGAAAGCTACAATCCTGATGTTCATCATGCTAACATAAAAGGGAAAAGTGCTCAATCAAACAAAAAAGTCCAATTTTGCAAAAGAAAGAGAAAGACAGAGAGAGAGACAGAGAGAGAGACAGAGAGACAGAGGGAGAGACAGTGAGACAGAGAGAGAGAGACAAAGAGAGAGAGAGAGACAGAAAGAGAGAGAAAGAGAGAGAGACAGTGAGACAGAGAGAGAGAGACAAACAGAGAGAGAGACAGAAAGAGAGACAGAGAGAGACAGAGAGAGAGAGAGACAGTGAGACAGAGAGAGAGAGAGACAGAGAGAGAGAGAGAGAGAGAGACAGAGAGAGAGACAGAGAGAGAGAGACAGAGAGAGAGACAGAGAGAGAGAGACA
>JBBPDC010000149.1:1374776-1389345 GCA_037974485.1 Hemigrammopetersius urotaenia | reverse complement strand
AGTAAAGCAGAAGTGTGTAATGTTTGTGTGTGTGTTGTTTGTTAGTAAAGCAGAAGTGTGTAATGTTTGTGTGTGTGCTGTTTGCTTGCACCTTTAGGATGGCACTGATTAACACTGGTTTATTAGAGCTCAAGCTGATTCTGAGTACAGCTGGTTGCTACGAAGTACCGTCTAAGATCGTTAGGCACTTCTGGCTTTCACTATAATATTTGTTTATAGTACAAAAAAAACCTGTCAGTAGTACTTTATTATGTCAGTTGTGCGGATCTAATGTTCACAGGTTTTTAAAATGCCACTTAAAATATATTGCCATCCATTATCATTTTACAACTGACGAACACAGAACACAGCACTGATATTAATCATGAAACAAACAGTTCTTCCTGTAGCATAGTTAGCTAATAATAATATAACACAGTTAGTTGCTTGGTTAAGGTCCACAGGGTAAAGGACACACTAAGACATTACTTTATTTCAAAATCTCTTACTCAGCCACACGCTTTAAGCTTATAGTGGCAACACTGTATCTCTGAGATGAGTCATTTTTAAAAGTGTTACCAAAAATGCAAGACTCTGCAACTATCCCATGCATCTTCAAAATCAGCCCAGTCTGAGAACTACTGTTGTAAACAACACAATAAATAACTGAAGCTATGATTCATAGGAATACGTTTAATGCGGTAGAGTTTTATTTTTGCCTTTAGTCCATTTCTGAACGTTGACAAAAGAATATCAAATCGGATATTACAAATATCATCTATGTCAGGCGACTGAGGAACCATCCAATAAGGTAGAACAGATCATTCCTCCTGATGGAGGAGCTACGCTCCATCGCACTTTCTCCAAGAAGTACGAAAATGTCAGTGGTACATTTGGTGATCATTCTTTAGCTTTGGGATGTCACCATGGAAATCAAAATAAATAAATAATCAAAGTTATTTTATGTGAAATGATCCTGGAAACTGTTTGAAACCTGCAGGTTCTCTGATTCTTTCTGTTACATTTTCTTCACCATTTCTGTCTGAATCTTCGCTACACACTCGACAACAAAAGCACAGCATGGGGCTCTTTCCCGTTCCTTGAAACATGGCTCTGAAACACCATGAAAGTATCAATGGCTTACCCTTTACAAAAACGCACTCTCATTTCTGCCAAAGTGCAGGAAAACAGAACCAACTGTCTGAGGCCTGGTCTTAAATGTAGAGTACTGCTTTGTTCTAGACCACGTTCTACAGTAAAACACCCTGGTGTTCCAGTAATGCTTTAGCTAAGACTGTAACATTATGTTTAGACTACACTGCCACATGGTCTCCCATGCCAACGCCTAATGGTTTTCTCTCTAACTCAGCATTATAAACACAATAGCTGTGTCCGAAAAGTGCACTTGTTCACTATATAGGGCACTATGTAGTGAGTCAGCCATTTTGTAGTGGTGTCTGAAATTTTAACCGTCAGTTTCACCCAGTAGTTAGTGCACTACAAAATTGTCGCGTGACACGGTGTTCAGACACTGTACACTACATGAATACACATATACCATCATGCACTGCGGGTTTCTTTTACCGTGCCCTACATTTCCACATTTCGGACACGCTGCACACTACTTTTATCGCACAAAAGCCGGAGGATTCAAACGGAGGAGATTCAGTCACACTTGCACTTTTTTCTCTCTTTCTCTCTCCACGGAGGACAGTAGTATCCAGGGCCGGACTGGGACAGAAAGGGGTTCCGGGCCGTGCCAAAATTACCTGGGCGGCCCAAAATTGACATCGGTGGACTATGCATTTGCCTGGTGGGCTGATGTGAAGTTTGGACCGGCTAGGTTATTTTGGGCCGGCGCGAAATCCTGTCTGCCGGTCCCGACCACAGCCCGCACACCAGACCCCACCCCCGCACATGAGACCCCGCCTCCTGTGTGGGCTGTGTCTGAACTAGAGAGACGAGATGTTAGGAAAAACGTAACATCCCGAGTGTCCGAAATTAACTAAATGTCACCTTGTTCACTAGTTAGCCCCCTATATAGCAAACACTATATAGTGAACGAGTGAACAAGTGCACTTTTCAGACACAGCTAATGACTTCTACTTATTGGCAAATTCATTCAAAACAAAACATTCATTTTCTATGGAGACAAAGCATGACAAACCATTCGTCTTTATTTAGCCCTGGTCAAGTAGATTTTTCAGTTTGAATCATTTTGAGACAGCATGGCAACTCCAGTGCTTTTTCAAGCTTATTTTACTTCATACAGCCTTTGTCCAAAAGATTATGGGGAAATACAAATAGTGACTGATTGATGTTTGATTGTGAACATGAATGATTGCGATAACAGGGTGATTTCAGGAACAACACGCACCTGCGCACACACCTGCACACATGCACACACACGCGCACGCACACACACACACACACACACGCACGCACACACATGCACACGCACACACACGCGCGCGCACACGCACACACACACACACACTAACACACACACACACACACACACACACACACAGCCTCTGCTTTATGGCAGCATCATATATATTCCCAACATGAGAAATAATGCAGCTCAATGGTGTAATGCAGAAATAATTAGACTGAATGCACCGCTGCTGCGGAGCTCCTTGGAGGCCGAACCCCATCAGAGACTGGGCAGCACCTGCAGAGACACATGCTCTCCTCCCGTCCCACTGAGACACACACTCAAATGCAGCTTTATAGGAAATCAATGAAGCCAACACAGCTCAGCAGACCTCTCTAAGAACTGCAGAAGAGATGGTGCTGTTCTTCTGTTGGAGGCTTTGCCCGTCCTTCAACTGTCTTCTGCTGCCCCATTTGCACACCTTGCAAACCACCAGCCAAGCGGCCAGTCAGAACAGAAACATTGGTTTTATATAAAACTCAATGAGACAAAGAACGAAAAACCGTTAGCTTTATTTAGCTCCAGTCAGCCACAGACTCTGTAGGCCTGATTATTTCCAGAGCCACAGTCTGTATTGATTTTGAGACACTTTTGAAAGGCGTTAAAAACCTTGAGTTATAAAGCTATGAAAAGGGAACCCTAAAAAAGCAGAGCGATGCCAGGAGCCAGTAAACAGTAATACATAATGAAGCATATAAAAAGTAATTTTTTTACATATACTGATTAAAAATACAACAATAAATCAGTGCCTGCTAAGAAACACACACACACACACACACACACAAACACACGCACACAAACACACACACACACGCACGCACACACGCACACACACACGCGCGCACACACACGCACACAAACACACACACACACGCACGCACACACGCACACACACACACATGCAAACATCCAGACATACAAGTTAATATATTGTCTTGCAGAAAACAAATATTTACAAATTTGACTGTGTTTTCTAAGAGGCTGGGCATATAGATTTATATATAGGCCAGAGGTACATGAGCTCAGCTCATTAGCATCTCTCCTTGACCATTCTCTGTGAGAGGATGGATAGGGGTTTCCCTTAGGTTGTTTGTCCAAAAGAAAAACAAGAAGACTGCAGAAAGCAGGAAACGTGTAAACATGTCAAGACCTGGTGCAATGCTGATAGTTGCCTGAAGCAAAGCGAAATGAAATGCATGACAGCATGCTAGTTGGAGTAAAGATCCATTGGATCTCGCTGGTTTACTGTGAAGAGCGCTTGGTTTTAAAAGAGCACAGGCACGTTAACTGTGCTTCTATCAGAAACTAATTCTGTTGTGGTTATGACCACAGATCTCCCACTATATTAAGCGATCCCCCTGAGATCAATACCGTTTTCTGATTCTGAAACAGCAACTAAGATTTCTTCTTCTTCTTCTTCTTCTTTCACATGCATGCTGTGAATCCATTGATTCTTTTTGTAATTTACAAATTGACTAGTGCTGACCTAGAGGCAAGTTAGTTTCTGCAATCACAAAGTCCATTAAGCAAACAGCACATTAGAGGACACATTAAGTAAACAAATTATATATTTTGTCCAGTTCCATGTACACACAAAACCTTGGACGAAATACAGTGTTGTAGCCTAAATGTTTGCTTCTAAAAGATGTAACGGTTGGAGAACCCTACATATTCCACTCATATATTCATAAAGTATCGGAAATTGGAAATCTGTGGTTATATATGACGCATCAACAGAAGAAAATTTTTGAAAACAACAATTCAGATACTTGTTCAAAAACAAGTATCCAAAGTCTAAAATGCCTAGAACATACAGCACATGATGTCAAAAGGAATCAAAACACACACTTTTACTCATTAAAAGACACTTTGGACGAGCAATAATGTTTTTACTTAAAATTTAATGAGTTGAGAAGCTGCCAAGCATCCACACTACAAGTTTCTAATAAACCAATCCATGAATCAATCAATATGGAACTTTTCTGAAGAGGATTTAAGGGAAATTATACTTTTGCCTTCATATTTCCTTTCATTTTGGGATGCAGGGAAGAGAAATAGATCGTCCTGTGATGCAGTCTGGCCCTTTTGTAATGTGAGACCATATTTAATTACATGGTCCCGGCTTCATCTCTAATAATGTGGAAACAGCCCTGCGAAGAGGTCGGGAATTAACTTTTTATTCATCTAATCCCCCTTGAGTTTGCCTCTGAAATCTTTATGAGACCAAATTATGCAGTGGATCTACCCGTCTTCCCCTTTTCTCCCTGTTCTACTTTATATGCTGGTGGAATCGGTCAGGGGCTACGTGGTGTCTGAGTCACAAAGTAGGGTTAATTTCACTTGCCCTCACGCACAAAAGGAGAGAAATAAGGCAACCTGTGGCTGGAGGCTATATTAAGACGCATTAGAGGCACTGCAGGAGCTGCAATATGGAGCACAGAGTTGCCCGCTATGTCGCCACTGCTCCTCGATTCTTTTGCTACGGGTTTCAAAGTCACATAAAATGAGGCAATGACAGTGAACTAAATTTAATGACATATTTTGATATGAAGTGTCCTAATTTAACCCTCAAAAACACACGGTAAGGACAAAAACATGGGCTCTGTGTTTCGGCCTCAATATCAAATTCTGCCATCATTTCAGTTTCCACAGCTATAATGTTCCTAGAGGGCATAACAGGGACAGTCAGCGTTCAAATTCTGTAAAAAAAAAACCAACCCAATACTGTTAAGAAAGGATGGGTTTTCTTAAGACAGCAGCGATATGGAGGCAACTCTAATTCAAATGTTACTTCTGAATAAATGACTTCTGAATTTGTTTGGCTGCGCCTACATGTGTTAATACATTCATATCCTGAGAGACGTTATTGTATATTTCCGGTAGCCTTTGGCATTGAGCATTCTTTGTTGACAGCGACAAATTTAACCTGTTTCAGCCTCATGAATAAAGCATGAGGGGACTAAAACTCAGCTCACCGTCAGTGTGGAGGTGAAAAGGGATTAAGCGCCTGGGCGCGCCAGTCAGTGTTCCCGGCCGTCCCCTTAGGGTGGCTCTACTGTCCCCATCAGCAGGACCTGATGAACTCTATTCATTATTCAGACCCACAGCAATGTGCCTCGTGGTGCTGCTGCCCCTCAGGGCCGACTTAAAGGGGAAATCCATAGCAGAGCATGGGGCTCACACCTGCCTGTACTAACAGGTCCCATCTGTGGGTGAGTAGAAAGTCTGAATCGCAACGAGGTATCTGTCTGCCTGTTTTTGTGGATGGGGCCTTTAGTTTAGGTTTATGACTCTTGTTTTAGTGCACATACATATGATTTTAAATGAAGACTGCACAATGCTTTCATTTGAAAGTCCAACAAAAGGCTTTAGGTTACGAAGATTTACACCAAGAGCCATTAGCAGGGAAGACAGGAGGCTGGCTGGCTGGATGAAGGCTGTTTATGGAGAACTCAACTCAGGTTCTTTATTTTTGTGGAGCGCGATAGTGTGCTCGGAATAAAAGCGTAAGAGCTTGAGCTTTCTGCTGTGTATTAGGACACAGAACTTCAAAAGAGGTAAACAACAACCTACAATATGCTTCAGTCCAGTGTATTGCTGTGCTCTGATTTCTCTCTGCATGCTTAAAAACTTTTGCAGAGTGAAGAGCAATGAGAAGACCCTGGGAGTAAACCGCAACCATATATTCCACCACAACCCAAATCCATAACACCGTTTTTACTATTAGGTTTATGCTTGTTAATAGTAATAATAATAATATTCTTTATATTGCACTTTACAAAAAATCTGCATACAGAGAGAGAAAATAACATTATATTAAAAGACAGCATTAAAAACCGAGAGAAGTAAAACATTAATTATAATAAAGCAATCATTAAAACCACTGACTAAAGAGAAATGTTTTCAGGTTACAGTCTGTGGAGCCCCTAAATGTGGGGGTAGGGCGTTCCACAGCCGTGGGGCAGCGCGGGAGAAGGCCCTATCTCCAGTGGTGCGGGAGCAAGTCCTGGGAGGGAGAAGAAGGTGGGTGCTGTTGGAGCGGAGAGTGCGTGAGTGGCAGTGGAGGGTGAGGAGTAAAGCCTCGCTGGCTTCCTCACACACCAGGCACTGGAAGTCCAGCTTGCGGATCAGAAGCACCATGGATTTTTGGTAAGAGCAAATCTCTCTCAGAGCCACGGTGCCGGTGAAGTTTCCTGCGAGCAGCCTTTGTGACCAGAGGGTTCCTGGGCACCTTACCACCGGATTTGCGGGCCGTGGATTTGCGGGCGGTCTGCTTTGTCCTTGCCATAGTAGCCACAAGAAAAAATAGTGAAAATAATAGTAAAATATATAGACTATATACTACTATGTATTGATCGGGTTATTATTGACATTAAAACTTACATTTTGTAATAAAAAAGGCCAAATAAAAACATGCCAGAAGTAGCAGTGTCAGTTTCGCCAGCATCCCCGTAGCCTAGCAACCTCAATATTGTTAACTAATTTTAACGAATTTTAATTGTAGAAATAATGTGGATAGGCTGATATCAAATATCAAGTTAATCTATGTATGCGATCTGAAATAAAGTTGTGGGCCCAGAGAGATGACATTTATTCTCACTGCTTCAATTTTAAACTTCCCAGCTCTGATGTATGATCTAACAAATAAAGTTGTGACAGTGTGTGTAAAATATAAATACACATCAGGAGTTTTGCATGCTAAGAAACGACACAGACACAAAACAAGCACTAAATATGCCTTTTTATGCCTCTTTACACAAAAGCCTTGCTCACATTAAACTCCTTTTGATAAGCACTGCTTCTAGTGTTCTCTAATTGCTAATGATACATATTCATTTGGGTATCCAGTCTGTTTTGAAAGATGACATGTGTAATTATTTATATCCCTGATATTTATGCACAGAAGAGGTCAGAGCTTTTCCCACAAACAAACTCACAAAAATGTTCTTATTTGTTAGACAAAGCAATGTTCATCTCTACTGGGTACTGAGCAGAGCGTAGACTTTTGTTTGCCGACTTTTGTTTTTTTTAACAGACAGTGTACAGTGCAGTTGGTCTTAACTGGTAAAACTGAATAATTGCATTACAATATTTTGTGCCTTTATGGTTAGAGACACAAATAGCAGAGAATGAGATGGAAAAACTAAATGACAGAAAGAACATCAAAATTGTTATAGTATACAGTTAATAGCCACTGTGTTGCAACAAAACACATTTGGTTTGACTGTGATACTTTTCAGGCACATAAACCCCAATACCATTTGTTCCACTTGCCATTAAACTAAATAATGAGGAGAAAATAGCAAATCAAATAAAAGAAACTCATTCTGTAAAAGTTCTAAATGGTTTGGTTTGAGGGATGCAAGGTTTGATTAAACTGATCAATACAATAACGAACAGATAAACAATAGTTTAAAAAGGGCAGTGGGTTGTCTAGGAATGAGCACCGTTCATTCCAATGCTATGATGCTATATTTTACATGCTGATGCATCTCCGCTGTTTGTACCAGTTTAGTTCAGTTTTCAGTGCTTCAGAATTAGTTATGAATGTAACTGTGTTGCTCTATTTTTAACAAGGAAACACAGCAAGCCTCTTATTTCTACAAATTAAACTACATGGAGAGAGGCATCAAAGACCATTACTCCAAGACAGCAGGCCCATCTATTAATGAGAGCCATCTATCAAAAGTGAGTATTTACCTCGGCACCAACCCACACTTTCTGCATGTAACAGATTTATGGGAACTTCAGAGAGACTCACATTATGTGCAACAAAGCTTTTTGATATCAGATCTAAGCTGCTAGAAGAAAACTCATGCCATCAAGCAGAAGGAGACATACTGCTAGCCGCATGTTCTTTAAAAACATTAAAGGTACTGCACAAAGGAGAAAAAAAAGTGATAGGAGAACATTATGAATGTCAAAAAATAACACATGAACAGATTACACACTGCCCTCCTTCTCTTTCCTTCACACCTTTTCTTCCCTTTCCAGGCAAAAGCGAGAAAGAGAAATTGCAATCCCAATATGGAACCAAAAGCTGAAGAGATCAGTATCAATATTTGCACAGAAACAGAAAATAAAACAATTGCTGAGTCGAAAGCATCAGTAATACAGATGAGGGTATCTCGCTGCTTTAAATAAAGCCGCACTGAACAACAACCAGGGGGCTTAATTCTCTCAGTGCCCTTCAAGACTTGTATTTGTTAGACCGAATTATCAAAGCCGCTACCTATTTTTTCCTCCAATAGACTGAAATAGTTTTTAGGCCAAGCAGCTTGAAGGTTAGAAGAGAGCCACACACATTTAGCTTTTCTTTTCTTTTCTGTTAATTACCTTGAATAAATGCAGTTAGCACACAGTGTGTGATCCACAGAGGATGCCCCGTGAGGCCGGTGTGATTTGCATTCTGCCTCTCTTCTGTGTCTATTTTGTGTGTGTGTGTGTGTGTGTGTCTGAGCTTTCAGGATCCGCAGGTTCTTTAAAACCACATGTGATACAAGTTACTGTAGAACATAGTTTCCTGAGGAGTGGAACTGTGCTCAGGGCTCAGCAACAGTACATCACTGCTGCAGAATACATCGTCTCTTATCACAATATTAGTCTCTGCAATACTGATAACACAGAAGGCTGCAATATGCGCCTCTAAGCAATCACACTGTTTCTGAGTGGGTGACCAATCACAGCTCTAGGTGAGTTACTGTGTGTTCTGATGAATCGAGGTCTTCATATAATCCCACAAAAGCCAAATCTTTGGCCATTAAAGGCAATGGGGCTAAACTGCTATAGCCAGAATAACAAGATATATTGAAATGAACATGGGTGCACCATCTGAAACAATATTTACAGACATTAAGCCTCTTTGATTAATTTGGGCCCTTTAATATCATGAAACATGTTTACAGCATTTAGCGGGTGCTTTTTATCCGACTTCCATTCCTTAACTACAGGGGGCAGTCTCTCCCTAGAGCAACTTGGGGTTAAGGGTCTTGCTCAGGAACCCAGTGGTGATATTCTGAAGGTAGGATTCGAACCCATGACCTTCTGGTCCAGTGGCAAGTATCCTACCTTCTAGGCCACCATCACCGCATTACATAGCAGCAAAATAGCAAAAATTAATATATATATATATATATAACCCACAAGAAGTACCAAATACTGCAACAACTAAATGATCCATTGTTTCCCTTCACAGCTGGTCAGTCCTAGCCTCCCACCCGTCTTTAAGCAATGGACAGACTGAGGGGCAGAGAGAACAGTGGGTCTAGAGAGGGGCATTTATTGCGGTGATTTGCCTCCGGTTTCTTAGCCTAGCAATTTATTTTCTTAGACCCCTGGAGCATGTCAGGGTTAGGGCAGCCGTTGCAGAGCCGGCATAAATCAGACATTTCCTTGATAACAATGACATTGAAGTGTTATACGGCCCTATCTGTCATCCCTAAGCACTTTAATGGAGTAAATCAAAGCCATTAAGGCTTAACTTCTGCACCGGGCTGAGCGCTCACCAGAGCAACCCTATTGAATCCACTGATGGTCCTCGGCGCAGTCCAATGACTCAGCTAGTGAGCACTGAACAACTTCTATCATGTTTTAATGTGCTCTTTACGGTTATTACTGTGTGATCAGCAGTACAGAGAATGGAGACGGCAGAGCAGTCTCATTCTCACGTAACTGCCATAAGAGAACACGGTATAGTACAAGCTATTAGCTAATAGCCCTAGCATCCAAAAATAATCAAAATCTCTCCATGGAACAGGCCAAAAGAGCTCCTTTCAACACAAATTGCAATAATCTACATTAATTAAAAACGCTTCATTAATTTAATGAATTGCTGCTGTCACAGCTTTGGTACATTAAAGACATCATGAACATGTGTGGACAAACAGCTCCCCTGTCTTCTGCTTCTCTCTGCTCTATTGTCAGACATTCTTCCTCAGACATATTACTGCCTCGCTCTCATGTATCATTAGAATCTGTGACAGACCTGTGTGTCCATTCTGACTGTGGCTTTAATGCGGAAATAAAGGAATGCTTCATATCCATCAGCAAGTATTTACACACTGCATGTTCTCTCGCCAAAAAGATGTGTGTGAGAATACGTCCCGGTGTAGTCCAGTGAGGAGCTTTGTACATGAGTGTGTGTGTGTGTGTGTGTGTGTGTAAATAATGCAATCAAAGTAACCTCATTCAGCAGGCTGGCTGTTCTTTGGTCCCCCAAAAGCTCCAGTGGCAGCAAGAATGTTTATTTGTGATATTTACTGTTCACATATTGTGCCAACAGTCCCCGTGTGTGTACTCATACACACTTTTCTCTTTGTTCAGTTATTTCTCACTCACACAACACACACGCATACATTTGTGTTCATGGGTCCAAACATTTAATTTGATCACAAATTGTCTTGTACTGTGGTGAGAAATAATTATTTTGAAACAAGAATTTGTTTCAAAAAGGTCAGAAGTGCACATTCAAAGCTTTTGCTGCAACATAATACATTCAGTTGTAGAATTGTATTTAAATAAATTCAACAAATTGGTGTTTTAACTTGAGTTCACCAATAATCCTTTCAAATATGTTAACAAATGCACAGAAGTAACCAGTCCTGTTAACTTGCTATTTAAAGATCAGCACTTTACTAACGTCTTTCCCACATTTTACCATATAATATACCAAAAATGATCAGCTCTAGACATTTAAGGGTTACAGTTTGCTTTAAAAAAAATAGAAGGGTTGAAAATAAAGTCTAGTACATTCTGCCAGCTTGTCCATGTGAAGTTCTTGTGTGGGAGCCATCGTTAGTGTGACCCTCAGTGGATCCACGTGGAGCTTATCCCAGTAGGGTGCTGCTGCTATTCAGCTCCAAGCTGCAGGGACATGGATATACGGACATGTGTGTGTGTGTGTGTGTGTGTGTGTGTGTGTGTGTGTGTGTGTCAGACAGCAGACTGAGATAGGGCGACAGACACTCTGAGAGAACGAGCACCAGAATCCAACAGTGAGAAAGAAAAAGGGGTGGAAAGTGAGAGAGTGAAAGTGAATCTACAGGTTAGAGCAGTCATATATTCAGTAACTGTCTAATCAAACCTGTGAGACTACAGCTCTTCAGCAACGAACAGGCAGGTATGAGATGTGTGAAGGCAGCACCAAGGAAGAGAGTTATGACCTAGCAAGAGGCCACACGGTGCCCCTGTGGAGCTGTAATGGCATTATAACAGTGCCAGAGGAAATGTCAAGATTCGTCAAGGCACAGAATAGTAATACATAAGGGCACCTTGTATGTGTACATGCAAGTACAAGTGTCTTACACGTGCAAGCCTTGCCAGAAATTACTTTTTTTAGTGGCATGTACTCCATTAAGTAAATCGCTAGAAAAGGGCTGACCTTGTGGTCCATATGCTTGATATTTAACTTCTCTCAGAGGAGGACTGGGGGGGAAATGGCCTTTTAGACTATTCAGAAGCAGCTGATCCAAGATCATTTTGATAAATATCAAGCATATGGACCACTAGTCATAAACTAAGGCTATGAGCTGTACACACACAATGGCAGATGTGCGTGTGTAGGGTTGAGCTTCTGCTGTGGCCCACACGGCTGATGTGCTCTTACGCTCAGGGCTCATCTGAGATCCTTGTTTCTTATCATGGCCACTTTTCAGCTGCCAGTGTCTCGTGTAATACTGCTGCCCCAAAGCCCTGCTGCAAATCTGCGAGCTGCTGCCATTCTTCAGGAACAGCTGGCTGCTGCCACCGCTGTAATCATGAAACGTGGAAGACATGTGAAGCCCGGGGACTTGTTGAAATGCCAGCCCTTACAGGAACAGATCAAGCAAAACTCCAATTTGCATATTTTCCCCATACTTTAATAGAGGCCATGTTTGGTGTCTAAAATCCGCTTTAGTTTTGCACAGGAGCTATGAGCACTGAAATGATGTATAACACTTTTTGTGTGATTTCTGATACGGTGATATGCTATTATGTAGAAAAAAAGGACTATATATTTTGCCCTTTTGTACTTTTCTGCATGTACTGCGCGCATCCTGTGCGTGCCTGTGATGCCAATGCAGCATTCAACAGGTGAACAGACCACATCTAAAAATACAGTGTAAAACCAGAACGCTGTAAGGATGGTTTACTCTGACAGAATGATGAAAGTGCCAGCTGAAATGGGCTCAAGACAAAGGTTTAACAGATCATTGTGAGAACAGCAGGTGTTTGCTCGCTTTGCTAAGCATGAAAGCATTCAGATGCATGTACTTCATACATCACAAAAAAGCTGAAAGCACCACAGAGAACAAAATGCTTCTGCATACTCTTTGGTCCCTCTTACTGTGTGCGTACAGTAATTTCAATTTCTTTTCTTATGCACAAGGTATGACTAAAAAGTGTTTACTCCAAGTGTTTGCTCTAAACCGCTATCTGTGTAAACTAGTAAACTACTTCAGCAGTAATTTTATTTATTCATCTATACTATGTATTCCCACCTCTGTGCACATAGCATAGTGCATTTATTATTACGCATTTCAGAGTATTTTTTTGGGGTATTTTATTTTGACATTATACAATATTTTATATTGTTCTTGTATTTGTGTCTCTGTGCCATCATAGCAAAAGCAATTTCCTACAGAATTAATAAAAAAGTGAATCGGATTCTAAATAAGGTTTAGCAATATTTGCAATTGGCATTTCAAGAAGAAGCCAAAAGTGCACAAGCCTTAGAGGTTTCATAGCCATCGGCTGGCCAGTGAGATGTTCAGTGTTGCTATAGGTTTAGACTCCAACCAGACTAAAATCCATGGGTCTACCTTGATTCCAGCAGGAAAAAGTCTGAAGAAGAACAGACCGTGCATCAGAGGGAGGGACTTATATGCCTTATTGTGTGTGTTGAAATAAAGTTACTATTGCCACTTTGCTTATAGAGGATTTCAAACCATTCAGATAATTTTACATTCTCTTCCTTTGGCTAAATAAGCCTTATATCTGCTCTTGGAAAAAAAAAAATAGACTCCAGAAACACAATAACTGCATCTATTCTCAAAACTATTTCAAATGTAAGAATAACTTTGCAGATTTTTCCATACTGTGCCCTGAATATATCAATTAAAAGAGAAAAGGCAATTAATATGCAGCCCGTATGAATGCAGAGAAGCTTTCTTCTCCAGTCAGTGTAATTGTTTTCTCTAGTTAGAGACAAAGAATTATATTATGCCGAAGTGAATAAGAAAAAAAGAGAAAGAATCACACACACATATGGGTCTACTTTTAGCATCTCACACTTGCCTGTTTTCTCTGACTATTCTAACAATGCCACCGTAGAAACAATGAGTGCTAGAGCTTTGGGGGAGCATCTTTTGCATACTTGAGAAAACGTGGAGGTTGTTTTGCGCTACACGAAGCAGCCATATGTTGAATGTAGGATGGCTGAGTAAGCTCACAGAACTTGTGGCACTGATTTGCCATGAGTTCACTAGCCTGTAATAAAGGGTTAGATCATTTAATCCAGAGCAGTCCAATGGATTTCTGATTAAGGCCTTTCATTATGCACAGACCCGGAGCAAAGTGCAGTTCGTTTGCTCTGAGGTAAACACGTATTTAGATTAAGAGAGGTGCCGAGCAGTTACAACATTTCACTTAGGCCAAAGGAATCATTTGATCTTGATTTACCTCATCACCAGCCTTTGTTTCCATGATGAAAATTACAGCTTAGAGCTTAGAGTGAAAGCTCTCTGGGATGGAGTGAAAAAAAAGTGTAGGAGATGATTGAGAGGCAGCTGCGTAATGGCCGTATCCCTCCATGTTTGTCTAAATGGCCATTTTGCATCAGACACTTTGGAATTTAATCACGGTTTCCAGGACAGTGATTTTTCATTAGCACTGGAGTGGGCGAGTAATAATGAACAGATCTCTGGAAAGCATGTGTGTGCATACGTGCGTGCGAGAGTGTCTGTGTGGGAATGAATGAGTGAAAAAGAGAAGGACAAAAAATTTGGAGGAGAAAAAAATAGACTTGCGCTGCGTCCGAAATCGCATACTTCCCTACTATATAGTGTGAAAAACAGTATGGGAGGCGAGTAGTGTGTCCGAATTCATAGTATTGGAAAAACTGTAGGCGAGAAGAACCCGGATGACCTCCTGCTTCCGGCCGAATTCTGTAGTAGG
>JBBPDC010000149.1:1360517-1372928 GCA_037974485.1 Hemigrammopetersius urotaenia | reverse complement strand
CACGGCTCGGCCAGTGGCCGGTAGGGGCCACTGTTTTGATTTAGTTTTGGGGCTTTTATTTTGGGTTTTGGTGCATGTTTGTTTCTTGTCTCACGTTGTCAGCTGTCTCATGTTTAGTTAAACTGATTATGTTTTGTGATTGGTTTCTGTCTGTGTCTGTTCATGAATTTAGGTTCAGTTCATGTGGGCCTTAGTTATCGGTCCATCGTCCCACTCATCACGTTTGTTTATGCCTGAATCGGCCCTTGTGCCAGGTTTTGTTTATGTTTTATGTTACGAATAAAGAGAGCACAGAAATGGATGCCTGCCTGCCTGCCTGCCTGCCTGTCTTTCCCGGGGTAAATCTAATTGGTTATTCTATGTGCAATTAACATGAACTGCAATTTTATCTTTAGAATGGCTATTTTGCAAACGATCTCCAAAAACCTACCACCATCACCCAAAGTCATTGTGTCTACACTTCTAGGAGATTGCTTTCTTGCTGCTGTGGCGAGAGAGAAATGTCGTTCTGCGACAGGAGGGTAGCTTGGCTCATCAGTTTGATCATCTCGGCCTCGGGATTGGTGATTAAAGTAAAACAAAGAGCAGTTTCCCTCTGCCCCTGTGCCCTGAGCTGGCACTGGGAGGTCACTAAAGTGGGCCTTTTTATGTGCCTGCGGCTGCTGTGCAGCTGCTCCGCTCCCATTAGGAGTTCCCTCTTTTTGGCAGGTGTCACCGGCCGCCAGATGCATCACAGAGACCTGCCGCATCATTAAGCCTCGAGCGCATTGCTGTGGACGGAGAGAAAACAGGCACTGGCAGCACTAATCCCGCTGCTAACCTGTCCAGATGAATAATACATCGGCTTGCTAGACAAATGTTAAACAAAGTAGGAGCGGACAACAGCTTGCTGGGTCAGGAAATCGGCTTCTCTTCATCAGCCAGAGTAAGCAGAAAGCCTTTGCTTTTGTGCTGAGCCCCAGCTCATTTGGAAAGAGAAGCCGATTCTCAGGGGTGGCCTCCTCCTAACTGTTTGAGCTGGTCAGAACACATTTCGTTCTCCATATTTAACTGGGTCAAAAATTCAAGTCTACATGAAAACATTGTGGTCGAACAGAGAAGCACTTTTAGCCACAGACTCACCAGCATAAAGTGCTCCACTGAACATAGAAAATCCTTTCTTCCCATCAGACTCTATAACTCTTCCCCTGTCACACACCCACCCATCAGACTCTGTAACTCCTCCCACAGCCATACACCCACCAATCAGACTCTGTAGCCCCTCCCCCTTTCACTCACACACACACACACGCACACACCCATCAGACTCTATAACATTACATTTATGGCATTTATCAGACACTTTTATCCAAAGCGACTTCCATTCCCTACCTACAGGGGGCAGTCTCCGTGGAGCAACTTGGGGTTAAGGGTCTTGCTCAGGAACCCAGTGGTGGTGCTGAAGGTAGAACTCAAACTAGAGGCGAGTATCCTACCCACTACGCCACCACCACAATAATCTGTGCAGAAGCCTAGTACTTAATGTACAATTTCTTATGGTATGCTAAATCATTACCATTAGGTGCAATACCTTTATTATTATGTGTAATAATATCAAGTGCAATATCACTACTTGTCACTATGTAACTACTTTGGCAACATTAGTATAATGTGCATTACTTGTGTCACTATTGACAACGACTCCAAACCACTATTTGTGTTAACTATAGTTTTTATTTCTACCCCTCTTACTACCCAGAGCATTTTGTGTTTTTTCTGATTCTGATTCAACCAGGTTCTTTCTCTTTTGACGCACCAATTTGCTCCCATGCATGTTTCAATTCATATCAAACAAATTCTAAAGAAAAGATTACAAGTATGGTTTCCTGCAAGGAAGTAAATACTGCTATTTTAGAAGAGGCCAGTGGGAAGTGTCACTGTTGCCACGTCGCCGTGATTTACCCCTAGAGTTCCAGGCAGGCAGTCAGGCATCCATTTCTGTGATCTCTTTATTGAAAAACATAAAGAAAGAAAGCCTGGCTCGATGGCCGATACATGAAGCACAGAGATCTAAATGAGGCGATGGACCGATACTGAGGTCCAACATGAACTGAACTAAATACAGAACATGACACAGACAAAACCCAATCACAAAACATAATCACTTTAACAGAACACCTGAAAAACGAGAGACACGACACAAATCATACATGAACGTCAAAATAAAAGCCCAATAAACAAAAACAAAACAGTGGCCGAGCCGTGACAGGAAGACTGTATTAAATTCTTCCTGACCTCTAACACTGGGACTGAACATATCACCAACAAATTCAACCCGATCATGTTATTTGACTTTATTTAGAACCTTCAGTCAACCAGCTACATTAATTTAGAAAACAGATTTCTAACAAACTTCGCATTTTTCCATTTACTGGTGTCAGAGTGGGGTCCGCGAAGCCCACACACTGAGCTACCTCGGAGCACAGACCAGAGATCAGACGAGGGAGCCATGCTACTGAGTTTATTCAAAGAAAACAGAACAGAAATGCACGATGGCCACCAGGAACACAGTCTAAACTTAGAACTGGATAACAGGCTCAGAACGGAGGCTCTCTTAGTGAGGCGATGGACACATGAGTGAGTCAAACACAAACAGCACTTTAAATAGCAACAGAAATAAGACCAAAACACAGGACAGTTGGAAACTCACTCATGTGACAAACTCAGACATGTGACAAAAGCAAACCCCAGAAACTCATCAAAATAAAAGCCCCCCAGAATACAGAACAGAAACAGAACAAACCAGAGCTGAAAACATTAACAAAAAAGCAATGGCCCCAAAAAACACATCACAATATATTGTTCGCTACAGTTGTTTTCTTCTCAGACAGTATTATGCCCTTTCTTTTAAGGAATATATTAATTTTAACACAACAATAAACTATAAGCAGTTAACTATTTTCTTTATGACTTAATAATTTTCATTTTAAGACAATACAATAACCCTGTTTTCCACTAAAGACAAGAACCTAAAAAACACAGAGAAATATGAATCATAATGTACCAGGCCATAATATAATCAAAATATGTAATGAATGTTTACAAGTTACACCTTCACACATTACATCATGATATTGGTCTCTGCAGATCTTACAAGGTTGCAAAGCCTCTAAGCAATCACAGTGTTTCTGACAGGGTGACCAATCACAGGTGAGTGTTATAGTATATTTTGATTAATCAAAGTATTCATTTAATCAAGTAAAATGCTTTTAGCCAATCTTCATTCATTATAGACACTAATTTGCCAAAATGGGTCAAGGTTTTCACCATGACATCTGTGTACCAATATCAGAATTCAATCTTTCATGACCATTTTCTGCCACTTTTCATTCTTTATAATTAAACAGATTGTTTTGTTATTGTGCCTTTTTATGTAAATTATTTTTTGTTGTAGTGCAGCTCATGTAAAAGGCAGCACAGGGATAAAAAACATCTTAGAACTTCAGAATAAACAAGCACAGTTAAACCGCTGGAGGCTGTTTCAGAACATGCATGAAAATGTGCTGATTTTGTGACAATTCAAAAACTAAGATTTCAAAACAGGCACCTTATATGGACTATACAGTTTAAGGGTGAACATAAATTTAAAACTTATATTTAAAAATATTTACATAATTCAATTCCAAAAACGGGGTGATATGGGCTCTTTAATTTACTATTGGTATTAATATCAAAATTGATATCAATATTGATATCAAAATACTATTTTTTTTCACACTGTGGAGAATTATTCCTGGTTCTACTACACCTACATTATTTTTTGGTGCATTTAAACCAAGTTTTAAAGATCTTCTGTTCTACTGTCCGTTTTAAAGAGAGAACTTAAAGTGTCATCTGCTGTTAGTTATCTCCTACAAAACCTGCACATTTGTTCCTGGATAGGAATGTCTGACCTTTTAGAGCTGAATTCCACCTCACCTTCTTTCACAATCTAATGGAAAAGCATTGCTCATAAGATAAACACAAACACTTGGTCACAGTGACACACTCCTCTTGTCCTCTCCACTTAAACTAGCAATGTGCACGCAGAAGACAGATTGTGCAGCTTTATGTCCTCATTTGGGGGGAAAAAGCAGGTAGTAAAACATACACAGGTTCCAAGACTAGCTGAAAGGCTGGGCTGTACTTTATCTAACACACTGCACCTCTGTGCCAAAAATATAACAATTATTATGTGCTAATGAGATTTAATTGATCTGCGCATGTGACGTGCTAATAGCACAGAGAAAGATTTCCAAGCCGTGAGGGGGTTGTCCTTGCACAAGGCACAGCTGTGTGACTCAATGGCAATTTGTTATTGCTGTATACTTTTGCATACTACAGTCTAATGAACTGCATACTACAACAAACAATCCATGCTGAGAGACCAAGGTCATGCTGTAAACAACTATCAAAAATGTGTTACCAGTATTACCCAGTATTATTACCACCAAAGACAACCAGGGCACTGAACTGCGGCTGCTTCCAAATTACTATAGAAGACGAAGGCATATCTGCAGAAGACAGATGAGCTGAAAGTGTATGCAAATCGCTCATGTTTCACACAAAATGACACAATAGATCTGCCATGTGTGAGCAGTGCAGTGTTAGCGACAAGCTAACAAGCTCTGAGTTTACTTTTTCTTAATCTTGTTCATTTTATTCTTAAAAACAAAAAACCTTTGCCAGGGACACCTTAACCATAAACCGTGACCCATTGCTTCACCCTACATAACTCATTTGCTTTTTGTAAGACTTGGTAGAAAGGTTTCTCATGCCTTTGGGAGGGGATTCTCTGAGCAGCATGACTCTCAAAATGTCCTACTAATCAACATTTAAAACGACAGGATTGAACTATTTTAAACACTTGATTAAATGATGAAGACGATTTCATATCAGTCACAGAGGACATGCGGTCGCTTATGTCACATTTAGGTGTGAATCAAAAAGCACAGGGGGACGTTATACGCTGTCAATTGACACACATCTGCTTGAACACAGAGACCTGTGTGTGTATATATGTGTGTTTATGTCTGTTTGTGTGTGTGCTTAGAAGCAAAGCACTTCAAAAAGAGTCGCGTTTTACTGAGCAATCAAATGAGAACCAACGTATGACATGAGAAGCGAAGAAAATGTGTTTTGATACGGGTAGTAACTCGCATGTATCGCACAGCCATGTTCCGTAAATTCATTATTTCTTCCAGGCTTTACTCAGGAACCAAAACTAATTAACACAGTCTTGCTTGAATAATATCTATAGTCACCTCCACTTTTATTATAACTGTCAGTTGTCATCTGAGAAATTAATTTAAAAATCCAATTAGCCAGACTTCTAAGTACCACAGTCACCTCACAACACAACGCTAATGTTGCTGTCAATCTATGACAGAACCAGGGAGCGGCTAAACTGTGTCCCACCTGTCACATACAGAGCCATGTTGTTAAGCACAAGTTTACGAATAAAACAAGATAAAAATAACTGTTTCCTGACAATTACGAGTTAACTGAGAACGACTATTGAATCTGCAAAGTGGCAGCAAATGAAATGACACATCCCTCTCACATTTTTATCATTGGCTGTCAGAGGCAAAACATTCTTGTTAGAGGAAATTAATAAAAAGTGCTATAGCAACAGGGTTGTTATATTAGCAAGGGATGCTGGGAGAATAATTTTAATGCGCCAAAACCTATTAACTGATATAATTCTGTCACAGGGCATATTTCCACCAATCGACAGACCGCATGCTAAGCAAACAACCAGTTTACATTGTGCTTCATGTGACAAAGGGATTCCTGGCACATTTAGAAGGTCATTTTGAAAAGATGCAACAATCTTACAAGTACAATCAATTTACTTGTTGCTTAACGGTGACTTGCAGGAAAAGTTTACTGGAGAGCAGTTAGAACACAGTTCCATTTTATTAATAATACAAAAATTCCATCAATTATTATTAATTGATAACATTCATTCTTGTCCTTGGAATCCACATATTACATGAGTTCCAAGTAAAGATATAATCCTAGTGAGCACAAAAGGTTCTGCTCCTGTCCAATACCCAGCATGGTGCCGACCCCCTCCTCTCCATTCACATTGCCATGCAAATTATGCTATTAGGGTAATGCAGCTCATATTAAGTGAAAATGTCTTAATAAGTTCATGTGCAGTGGTGTCCTTCTCCCTGGAATGGCATTTTTTGAAAAATCCTGCACTGCTCAGTAATGATATGGGATCTACAGCCAAAAAAGGGCTGCATGCATTGCAGCCCCATAAAAGAAATGTCACATTTGCACATATCAGGCATTAGAGTTATCTATTGCTTTGTTGTGGGTAAGGTGGACGAGTGCACACACTGGGCCCTGCATCCCCGCGCAATGATTTGTCATGTCGGACTGTTACAAATGAGCTCATCTCTCTAGAGCGGCACATTCATCCGTCTCTATGGCGGGGCACACAGCAACTTCAGTGTTGCCTGTGGTGTGCTGTGTGCACCTTCCTACCCATAGCTCAACTCAGGCTGACTGCCTGTACTCAGCATTACCAGGATGCTGGAGCGCCGCATGAGCCACACAGCACAGCATTCCACTGCACCCTGTGAGCTCCGAACCGAGATGAACCATAGGACAGCAGCTTAACTCACTGCACTCCACACACAGTACTGTGCAAAAGTCCTAGGTTTCTGTGCAAACTGATTAAGGCCACTTATCTGAGAACACAGATAAATGCACAAATTAACATGAAAAAAGACAAACAAACAACAAACCATTGTGTGCATAAAGTGCATAAAGTGTATGTAAAATGTGCAAAAGGCATAAAGTTGTATGAGCTGGTGAGGAGTTCCAGATTTCACCCTGATGCCTCCAGCCTATGCATGGATTTATAAAAAACTCCATCAGCAGCTCACCTGATAATCTAACGAGGAATTGATTGAGCTAAACCAGGTATTTCAGGTATTTGATGAGAACCACAATGTAATAGTGAGCTTCTATGTGAAGAAGTCTGCAGATTAAGCAAACATAGACATACATAAAATCTCTATTTGCATTAGTATTATGAATACATTGTATTATTAGCTTTTAAAAACACACTACTTAACATAACAGGCACTTTCACATTGCAAAAACGGAATCAGTGCTCAACTGATGCCAGAAAGCTGCTGGACTAGAATTGTAAAAGGGTGACATCAGTAAAATACAAAAACATGTCCATCATCTTGAGCACAACTGCGTGGCGCTCTCGGCCTGCATGTACTGTATTTATATGCAACGGGATAAAATATCATATGCTCATGAGTAATGCTTCTAGTTCACCATGATTTACACTCACCGCACTTTATAGTCTGTGTCTCCTTCAAGGTCAGTAAGGCTTACACACTTTTATGTATTAGCAGTTCAGCTGTTGTGCTTGTTGTTTGTGCTTAAAGTTCCCGCTCCCACATCAGCACCAGCAAAATTCAGTGAAAAAGTGCTAATAATGCAGGGGTTTTCAAATCACAGCCCAGTTTTGTACTCCCTCAACCTAGGAGCTATGATGATAAAGTGGTTAGTCACACTGTAAAAAAGATTCAGTGCTTAAACATAACAGTAAAAGTCAAAAAGTAAAAAGATTGCCTTAAAATTTTGAGTTCACCAAACTCTTAATGGTAAAATGGCTGCAATATAGTGAACTAAACTGCTTTTACATTCTGTTAAATTACTGAAGTGCAATTGAATGAAAAAAAGGAAATTAAAACACTAATTGTTTTTTTTTTATAATGTGGTTGCATTAGCAGTTCAAATGATGACCAGAAAATATAATATCGAGGTCCAGATTTCAGGAAGGCCTGACTGACAATCACCAGCAGCTTCACCACAGAGAAACAAAGAGCAGCCAGAGCTGCTAAAAACAAAAAATGCTCATATCAGTGAAAGCATTTTATCACAGCAGCTCCCCATGCAGCAACAAACAGCATGGAGTGTGGTCTGATGAAGCATTATTTTAGCTTTGTCTGTAGTGCTGCTGGGACTTTACACTGCTCTCTGCCAGTGGTATTAGCAGCTGGACTGAATTCACCACTGAATGGAGTTGCTACTGTTTGTAATTAGCAGCTCATTAAACAATCAGAAGCATTCAGGGCACTCCGTGATCCGCCTAGAGACTCGCGGAGCTGGCACCAGACATGGGGCAGCCAAACAATCCTCCACATTCAACCCATTCAAAATTGCACAAGCTGTATTGTTGAGCATCTGTTGACTGCAAAAATAACGAACTGTGGCAGGCACAGCTGCGTTAGCTGTGGGTAACCTCGATATATGTATTTATTTTATTATTTTTTCCTGCAATTTTCAATTTGTGGGTTTCTCTCAGGGCCGGAACATGGGAAGCAATTTATTCTCCCAGCTCGATTTCAGTTGACAATACAGAGTGAAACTGGGTCCCGATAACCACCCACCACACAATGGCTTCAACCTCCTCCTCTACGATGGAGCGAGCCACAAGTTCAGTCATTACGTCTGAGTAACATCCATCACTGCTGCTTTCACACTCCCACGTGATCGCAGCGTTGCTCTACAGAGATGTCACTCTGTTTCTCCGGGGCAATAATGGCTTTATATTGAGCAGTGGCACAGATTGCTCTAAATGGAGAATAATTTCTAGCCATTCTTCAGCAGAACAAGAGGACTTAGTAAATTATAGGAACTTTTTGTTTGGAACAAGCGCGTTGTTCATCTGTCGCCCCTCTTTTTCAGAGGCTGGAGGAAATCGATAAGCGGCAGCGATATGATAATTACGATGGTTTTCATCACAGTCGGCTGCTCTTGAAGATAACCTGCCCTAATTTTAAGATAGAACAGGATCTCGTTAGGGGGTCCCTCACTCAAGATGGCACAATAACAGCCATCATGCTGGGAAACTGGTGGGCGGGCTATCAGCCTTACTGAGATTCGCCACACAATGACCTGGGATGCGCTTTGTGACACGAGCCGCTTCTTATCAGCGAAGACTGACCAATTAGAAATGTAGCATTGATTCCAACAACTCAAGCTCAGGCTCCCCCGAAGAAACTTCACACAAAGCTTCCATTATTTTAAGACATGGAGTGTAGAGGTGCTATTTAGCTGATGTCTGATACTCCTGTGGCCTCCAGGAACATACGAAAGCTGCATGACTAATCAATCCTCAAGAATGAAGTGAGTCGCTGAATACTGATTGAGGCTAAGGCTAGTGAGCTATTTCAATTGATGGGCCACCAACAATAGGCCCTTAATGCTTGCCATTCAAATACACATAAAAATGCTACTAGATGCTGTATGAGCCTCTACTTGTAACCACAGCATGGTGTCTGGCAGCTGAAGAAAGGCTGACAGAGCCAGAGGTCTGGAAATGATGTAAATAATGGAACTGTTGTTGCAGTAATGATTGATTAATGGTCTACAGCTTTTTAATGAGAGTAGATTTTGATTGCTGTCAAAACTACTGAATAATTCATAGTCACCCGATGGTGATCAGAAAGACGTGGGTAAAAAGTAGATGTATTTTCAAATTAAATAGGATTTCAAACTCTTTCAAACCCTGTTTGCTCTACCCTTGGACCTCCTTGGCGTCACTAGCAGCCTTGTTCTTTCACTCTGTGAACAAAATGATGTTTGGATTTACATTTGTCTGTGGAGTCTTCCTCAGTAGGGCTGAAAAATGATCAACACTAAATACGTTTCCGTTACTGATTTAAAATTTTAAAGGGGTTAAATAGAGACTTAAGAGCTCAAGCTTCACCCACTGTGTCATGCATATGTGAGTAGATAGTGGAAGAAAAGCTCAAAAAGCCTCAAATCAAAAGCCTTAAAACATATCCAGGCCTAAGTTTCCATAAAAGTCTTTTTCTATTGAAAGTATGAAAACAAAACAAACTTTTTTGTTGCATTTGTACCAGCCATGTTTTAAGCATTGTTAGTTTGAAGTCCTAGTCTTGACCATGGTCTTTGATTTTGGATTTGTAAAACGAATCCCTGAAATCAGGGTCTGTTGTAATTTTGTTAACTTCTTCTAATGGCTCCTCTTCATTATACATCATATGCCAGTGTGTTCCATGTCCAAACAGCATAGTGTTCATTACAAATCAGGACGAGCATAAAATAGTCACTATTTATTACTAAACAACAGGAAGCACTGTGTCGGCCACAGCTCTACAGGCAAAGTTTGGCTGTTCTTCTGCAACTTATTTTAGTATGCAATTCTCTAACCTCTGCACGCTTGTTTTCCTACACTGACTCAGTATGACCTCCCTGTGAACTAGCTGGGGCTGCACTGCTTTGGTGGAGTAAAACAACTGAAATGAATCCACTGCTGCAGGAGCATAATCTAAAGATGATGTCTCAAGACTCGGAGGTTGGTAACTTCTTTTGTTTTTGAATCAAAAATATGACTTTAGGCTAAGTTTAGTGCATTGGAGCAGGGAAAGCACTTAACTGCACTACTCTGGCTCAATTCTGGGTCAACCTTAAACTCAGGTTCTACATTTTGATACTTATATACTTCATATTCTTGTCATTTACCAGTTAAACCATGTATTTGAGTAATGCTAGCAGTAAATTGCCCAGGACCACAGTCCTCCATGACTGCAGTGAGAGAACTTCACCACATGTTAAATGCTCCAAGAGGGACAGTATGAAGCCATCTGATGGAGGTTGTGACAGGAAGAGGAGAGACTCCTATCGTCTGTGTGTCCAGGATGACTGATGGCTTGGCTCTCTGCACCTCTATCAATCAGTCGGATGTCTCTGAAGGATGCAGCTCTGTCACTGCAAGAATTACGCTCCCGACGTGTGATAAGGTCACCTAGAGCTTGCAAGTGCACACGTCCGTCTCAAGGGGCACCACCACACAAACGTCCTCACCCTTCATTCGGCCAGGGCTTCAGCAGACAGAGAGCTTGACAGCTATGCAGAAGTCACTCTAAAGGTCTGAAAGTGTGCTGAAGTATAGAGCTCATATTGAATTTGTTCACTTAGATTAAGTGTTCTTTCCTGAAACAACATCTAAATGTCACTACATAACATTACATACTTGATTTGATAAGACAAACACACACACGTGACAAAATATGCCGAGAAGGACATAAAAGCGGAGCCACAGCGGAGCTGCCTGAAGCTGAAAGAGAAGCGTCTAATCTGTGGAGCAGCAGAGCCTGTAGTCATTGTGGTCAAGGTGGGAATGTGTGATAACCATGTCCTCGGAGGTACCGAGGCCCGGTCCTGCAGCTGTACGTAGTTCAGGCTCTTGCTCACATTAAGCTTTTATTAGCCAGGAAAGGACTGCAATAGCTGTAATCACCAGTGCCTCCTCATGGTGCACAGAGGTAAACAGATGGGGCAGTAAGAGCTTTAGAGAATCTGTGTATCTGTGTGGAGCACAGAGGAAGAAAAGGCCAAAAGGTCAAGCGAACAAATCAAATTCTAAAGTCATGAGAGCTGAGGAACATCATTCCTGATAGACATATACTCAGCTTCGACATGCCTTTCAATCCAGTGAGACAAAATGTTTTAATTAATTGTGAAACAACCTAAAATACGAACACTTCGATTATGTTAGTTTATGTCTTTTAAACTGTCGAGAACCTTAATTATCTCTTCAGTTATTCCACTCAGCTCCAAAGGCTTGTCAGATTGTCTCAGTAGTGTGTGCTGGTGCTAGATGGACAGGCCGGGTTACACAGCCAATACCTGACAGCCTCGGTCTGCTTGACAAGTGGGGAGACACCTTCCCAAACTTCAATAGTAAGGTCAGGTGCTTATGACTATTGACAGTGATTCTGAGGCCGCTGACGAGAGAATTCGATTTTGCTTTAAGCTCTGGCGCTGCAGGGGAGCTGGAGGAGCGGAAGTGACAAAGAGTACATCACTGTCTCTTTTACCCACTCCAATCAATCCCATCTCAGGCCACTCCAGAGAGCTTCTGGCATTTACAAGCCCCACCCCAAGAAGCTTTGCAGAGACAGCAGAAAAGCCAAGTACATCTTGATAAGGCTTATCTTATCTGTTGGCCAAGCTGTCTGCAGACCCACCGCTCACATTCGCACATCACAGCAGGCCTCAATGCACACCAGACCTAACTAATCGTCTATACACAGTGTGCTAAACCACTTATGTATAGAAACTTCTATAAACTCTATAAAGTGTTATAAAGTCATATAGAGTGATAATATGTGCAACATATAGGTTTTGGCAGACAATTGCCAAAATCCCCTAAACCAGTGATCCCCAACCCCTGGGCCGTGGACCGGTACCGGGCCGTGGGTCATGTGGTACCGGTCCGCGGGCTACACATAAAAAAAACCTGTGGATGTTACCCGTGTTCTGTTGTCGGCTGGTTGTTATGAAAATGCTGTTAATAAAGCTGCGAGTACACACTGGATTTAC
>JBBPDC010000149.1:1337088-1348126 GCA_037974485.1 Hemigrammopetersius urotaenia | reverse complement strand
CAGGGACCCAGTGGTGGTGCTGAAGGTAGGATTCGAACCCACAACCTCTTGGTCTGGAGGCAAGTATCCTACCCACTACGCCACCATCACCCCATCAAAATTCCTTCTTCTAAAGTGAGACACTGCACAGCTTACATTTTGACTACTGAAGTGCGACTCTGTGTGAATCCACTGTCATGCTGCTATTGTAATTACATCAATTTGGTACCAATTACACTCGTATTTTATTACCCGAGACAGATGAGGAGGAATGGGAAACACAAAGACGTGGATTAATAACATCCACTCAGTATCAGGATCATAGTTCTGTTTATACCTAAAAGTTCTGTTTATACATAGTTTATACCTAAACTCTAGTTACTCCATCTAATGTAACAATGGCTTTGCTTGTGAGCATGGGTTAAGCTTGTGATACTAATTTGGAAGCATATCTGTACCAAACAAGTATGGATGCAACAGTTCAATGTGTTTTATTGTATCATTTAAGAAAAGGCTCTTCATTTGGTACACATGGGCATCAAACATTTCTTCTCTAGGGCTCATGTATTGTTGGGTGAGGCGTTGGCTAGTTATTATGTGACCGTTGTTGTATAGATGCTCCGACTGCAGTATCTTGGTTAAATAGTTGACTCGGATTTAAGCTGTTTTTCAGGTAAGAAACAGTCGTGGAATGCCGTAAATGCCGTAAATGTAAATGTAAATGTAAATGTAAAACAGCACATTTAACAGACTGCAGCAGATAAAGTACATATTTTAATACTGAATATATTACGTGAAGTGCAATAAAAAGTTAACCAACCAAAATCACAATAAAGACGAACCGTCTTTCCTAAGATATAATTGCTTCCTCTCTTCCTAAAAAAACCCAACGTTTTCGTGTTGCCATTTCCATCCGTTTCTGAAAGCAGGTTCCCAGCTTAATCAAAACACATGGTGCAGTCAACCTTTAGGGCATATCTTTGTCCCTCAGTGTCACAACTCCAAACAACATCCATTATGCATGAAACTTCATCAATTCTTGATTGAGCACACACTACTGTCAGCATGAATTCAGGCGATTTGGAAAGCACAGCGTTATTAAAGTAGATCACCATTCCTCTCTGCGGAGGGTCAGTTAAAGTAAACTGTGGTTCATTTCTGCAGAGCAGAAGGAAAAACTTGTCTTAAAGCTGCACACTTGGCTGGCAGCACACAAGAGGAGTGCATTTGAAAACATTATTATTCTGCCTTTGTCATTAAAAAGTCATTTTTTAGACACTGTGGGTTAAACCGCTTTTCATGTCTGATGAGTTGACGACTTTAGCAGTGAATGATGATTTCTGATTTACTAAAACTAGAGATAAGAACATTACATGTTAATGAAGGGACTCTTTTTTTACTTTTCTAAGGTCCTTCTTTCTTAGAGAATTGTGTGCCAGCATGTTTAGGTAGCACTGGAAGCGATTCCCGCTTTTCTCTGAAAATACTTTTGGAATTCCAATTGACTGTGGTATTTTTATACTCAGAACAGAAACACAATTATACACTTCAAACTAGGAAATGTGATTTGGGCCTTGCTCAGATATACAAAAACTAAAACCGCTGACAGGTCAGATCTACATGCAACAGGTTTGATGCTCCTTTAAGAACAACAACCTACCTAAATACGGGTCCCAAGCAAGTTCCTCCTCAATGTTAACTATATTCCCTGATGCCTCTTCCAGAAGGACGGTGTGTCACACTGCTAAAGTTGTTTCCCCAGATCTTAATCCAACTGACCATCAGTGGGATGTGCTGAACAAACAAACTTCACTATTTATGTCAATATTATTTTGTATTACTTAATTTCACTACTGGTTCTCTACTAAAAACTTACTCAAAACTACCATTTGTGTGTGTGTGTGTGTGTGTGTGTGTGTGTGTGTGTGTGTCTTTTTATGCTTCAGTTCTGAGTCTGAGGGAAGAAACTTCTAGTAGTGGAGGACCGTATGCTACGGTACCTTTTACCAGATGGGAGGAGGGAAAAGAGAGTGTGAGTGGTGAGTGGGGTCGTCCGGTGTCTTTGTGGATGCAGTGTGTGGTAAATGTCTGTGACAGAGGGAAGAAATACTCTAATGATCTTCTCACAACCCTCTGTTGGGTCTTGCGATCCACAACATTGCAATTCCTGTACCAGGCTGTGATGCAGCTACAGAGAATACTCTCTATGGTCCCTCTGTAGAAGCCGCCAACGCTCAGCGGTGAGTGATCACGATGTGCCCTTCTGGAGTCAACAACCATCTCCTTTGTTTTCTCCACATTCAGGGATGGGTTATTGGCTCTGCACCAGTCCATTAGCCGTTGTACCCCCTCTCTGTATGCTGCCTCGTTGCTCCTGCTGATCAAACACACCACAGTTGTGTAATCGGCGAGCTTGATTATGTGGTTCGAGCTGTGCATTGCTGCACAGTCAGGGGTCAGCAGCGTGAATGGCACACAGCCCTGGGGTGCCCCTGTGTTCAGTGTGGTGGTGCTGGGGATGTTGCTTCCAGTCCTGACTGACTGAGATCCCCCAGTCAGGAAGTCCAGGACCCAGTTGCAGAGGGAGGTGTTTAGGCCCAGCAGTCTCAGCTTCACGATCAGATGTTGAGGAATGATAGTGCTGAATGCTGAACTGAAGTCTATGAACAGTATTCTAACATAAGTGTCCTTTTTGTCCAGGCGAGTGAGGGCCAGGTGAAGGGTGGTGTTGATGACGTCATCTGTAGAGCGGTTGGGACGGTATGCGACCTCCGGTGGTCCAGTGAGGGAGGCAGTTATGACTTGATGTGCCTCACAACAGGCCACGAAGCACTTCGTGAGTGCGACGGAACGATAGTCACTGAGGCAGGACACTGATAACTTCTTTGGCACAGAGATGATGGTGGTGGTTTTGAAGCACTGTGGTGCTCAGAGAGATGTTTGTGAGAACATATGGGTAGGAAAACGTTAGCACTGAACCCAAATACCCGACAGTTCGCATATTGGTTTGGGAAGATGTTTGAGATTTGGTTATTTGTTTGTGTTAAATATATATAGGCCATCGTCTCAGCTTGAGTTCCTGGCAGAAGTGAACGTCACGCTTCAGTTAAAAACTGCATTTGATTTAAGGAGTTGAGCTCAGTCACTCGTACAGACACAGCGAGACTAGGATAAACAGCACCAGCAGCACAGCTAATCGCTAAATCTATACTAATTTAATATAAAATGCTGAAGTAATGAGAATGTAATTTATGATGTTTCCAGTTCCATCTTACATAGAACCGCTATATTCTGTTTTGCTTTAAATGGCAAAATAATACATAATAAATGCCCCTCTAATTAAGGTGGAATCAAAAATTCTAGAAAGACAAATTTGGAGCACTAACTTGGGAAAGGCTGGCTCTTCGTTGGTAACATGACAGTTATGAAATTATGTTGCTTAGATAGATGTTAGGATTCACATCTTACAGTCTCCTCCCGTAATAATGCTGCTATCAAGATAAACAGAAATCCAATCAGAAGCATAAAATAACTAAAAAGTAGAACTGCTTCACTGCTGATGATTTTTTTACAGCTCTGGACTGCTGCTGGACTGGACTGGATTGAAAACAGGACCTTTACTGGAACAGAGGAAGGCAATTGTAACTGTTTCCTGCGTTTGGGGGGTTATAGGGCATTTTCATTATTACTAACATTAACATGCATTTGTTGTCTGAACCAGGCGTTTTTCTGGCGTTGGTGACTCCAGGTGAGCGCCTATTGAACGCCGCTGTGCGTTCGAATGGCGTCAAATAAACGCTGCATGCAACGTTTTCTTGGCATCAAAATCACGACGAACACAAGGAAAACGTCGCTATGGCGTTTACACGGCGTTCGGTTGACGTTCTGGAGGACCGAATATGTACCATGGTTCTGTGCGGCAGCTGCGAAAAACCACGTTTTGTTCCTCTCCTGCCTATGGCGCCGAATCAGGCGGATTTTTAAAACAAAAATGTAAATGGTAAATTTTAAGAAAGAATAGGGATCCATGTTTTCAATGCAGAACTATAAATCAAGATGACACACGTGTAACACTCTGGACAGAGTAATACTGCCCCCACAGGTGAATATACCAAACTACAGATTGGGCGTCAGACTAACGCCAGTCGAACGTCGATCAAGCGTCGCTACCAAACGCCACAAAAAACGCCTATGGCGTTCAGAGCGCGTTCATTTCGAACGTCCGTGTGGACGAGGCCTTAATGTTGTTTGGGTGTTGTGCACCTGACCTAATCAGCTGTAGCCTGCATCCCTGGCCTACTGCTTAAGGTATTTGGCAAAAGCCCCCTAGCCCTAGGTGGAAAAGAGGGAAAAAGGAACAGCTGCTATCAGATAGGGAAGGACATTTTCACCTTGAGAAAGTATATAAAGTTTTGGGTGATAAGGGTGATGTTTTATTAAGACTGAACTGGTATCTGTGCAGTAGATGATTACCGAGTGTTCATGGGGGCTGCATGTTTTCCTTCTGCATATTCCGTGAGGAATTTCTTCATGACACTGATTTCAAAACAAACCATCATCCCACCCATCCAGTTAATTCATTCTGACAGATCTTTTGTCTGATGTACAAAAATCACCGCGCCTGAGAAAACAAAATTCACGGTGCAGGACGTCTCCTTTGAAGTGTAGGAAAATGGAAAGTTTCCAAAACAAAACAAACAAAACAAAAAAAACGAGTGTTCCGCTTCATCACGGTTCAAAATACAATACGGCCTCGATATTAGTGAGGAAAACCAGCCTGATATATGTATTTCTCCTTTCAAGTGAGAATAATGAGAAGTGATTGAGGTGGATGATAAAAAGTTCCCTCCAGGTTTTAGCTTTCGAAATGATACGATCACGTTTCATATGGAGAGCTCTGCCAGCTACACTAATGAAAGCGTTCTGTCAACAATCCAGTGGCAGATGTCATTCATTTGTCTCACACAATAGCGCATTCTTAACAAGCTCCCTCTAACTGTCTACAGTGTGACTCCCCCTCGCTCTCTGGGGGAGTGTTTCAGCAATCTCAGTGCTCACTGAGTCTGAGCACAAAGTCATCTCTCCATGTGCATAATTACAGTAACCTCACTCCCACTCCCACTCCTCAGGGCGTTTTTCTCAGGACTACTGACTTAAAAAGGAAGTTATGATTCATAATACAAATTTATGTATTCTAACACTCCCACAAAGAAAATGTCGACTTTCTGTTGGAACAGTAAGACAACAATGTCAAACAGCAATGCATAAACTATAGGTGCTTCAAAACAATGCTGAATATTCATGACTCATGTTAGAAACGGCCGAATGGAGACACTGGAGCTTTTTTAAATCAGAGTTAATCAGACGAGTTTGTGAGGAATTAGCTTGGGGCCATACAATTACATGTTGCTATGACAACCATTTTAACATGCACCAAATACAAAGCACTGAAACGGAAGTAACTGTTACTACTACTGACATTGAACAGCCTTCGGCCGAAAGTCATCCCACCTCACGTGTAGTGGTTAAACAGCCATTGTCTACAGCCGCACAGAAAGCAATTTGTTGATCCAGCAGGAGAAGATTGGGGCAGATCCATTATTCATTCCTTTGGTTTCATGCACTGATGTCTAAAATTAGTTGGGACTCATGAAAAATAAATGCAAGGCTTTTATCGTGATGCCTGCTAAGATTTGTCACCAACAGATGGTGAGCATTGAAAGCGCTCTGATGCAATGGACTGTGCGTCATGATCCGATGTGACGGGTCAAATCCATAACAGTTGGGCCGGGGTGGCCATATGCAGAGGGACATGGGGCCCTGGCTACAGACAGGAGGGAAGTCATCCTCTCTCTAATCTTGCTAATCACTTTGCTTAATACACTGACTTACGACTCCATTATACTCCAAAGGCTGTAAGGCAGTAAACAATTCTGCAGTCTTCTCATTGATTAATCATTCTTTTAGGTGCGTTTAATCTCCTTACATTGATCTTTGACCTGTAGGAAATAAAAATATTGCCTCTGTTTGGCCTTCTGTGCGATACAGCATCTCTACAATTTGGCTGTTTTTTATTCAAGAACATGAAATTACAAAAGAGGTGGACTATTTATTGCTTTAGCATAATATGACTTACATCAGCAGTGACAGGGCAAAATTATTTCCCACCTATTCATTGTATCTCTGACATAACTGTTCAGACAGACACATTAGAACATGCAAGTTCTGGCTCAAGGATCATAACAATCCTGGGTTTTGCAAGAAGCAGCCGCTGGGAGGGTAAGGGATGCAACTGAGGTATTAGATTCTAATAAACTGAGTGTGGCAAAGTGATGTTGAGGCTGGCATGAACGTGTGTTTTAATAAGACATTTAAGGCACCTAACTGCCTTCAAAAAAAAGAAGGGGAAAGGCACTACAGCAAGCATTTCAACAGTAATTTATCTCTTTAATTGTAGCAGACCTAATGCACCGATAATTCAATGCTGCAAAAGAGACCCCTAACATTATTAAATATATTATAAGCTTAAATGGATCAATAAAGCCCCTGCACCCTGAGGCCTAATAGCTAAATCTACACTTACAGCCTGGCAAAGAATCCAAACCAAAGTCCTGGCCAAAGGGAAAGCAATGAAGCCAAAGTCCTCAATAGCAAATATTTTGGGGTGATAGAGGTCTAGTGAGTAAAACCCTCGCCCAATGACCACAAAGATGCCGTTTCAAACCCCCACTTTCTACCATTGTGTCCCTGAGCAAGACACTTAACCCTCCATGTCTCCAGGGGGACGGTCCCTGTAACTGTAAGTCACTCTGTTTAAGGGTGTCTGCCAAAGCGAACAAGAAAAAGACTTGAATTGTCATTCTAAAAGCTAAGCATAATGGGGAAATTACTGAGGAAATAGTGATCATACCAACGCGAAGCTCATCTCTCCTGATGCTTTCATTGTCATGCCAGTCTCTCCTCCTCAAACCGTCTGTCCAGCTGTAAACGTGTCCATCACTCATACCCAGAGGGAACCCCTGGAAAGGAAAGACACCAGAGTGGCATGTTTAGATACATCACACACAATCACTTCCCCATCATCATCACTGTCTCAGATTTCAAGTGAAATTTTGGTTAAAACTGTAAGTGCACTTTAACATGACCTACATCCTGACATCACTTCTCACAAAAATCATTTTAAATATTTTATAAAATATAAACACGTTTAATGGGGCAGATAATGGAATTTTAAATGTAAAATGTTACTAATTATCAATTATATGTAATATATGTTTGAAAAATGCTGTATTTTAATCTTGGAATAATATTTATTGCATTGTTTGTGACTGTAGGCAAAGGATTTAAATGTCAGTTTCGCTCCGATCATTTCATGGTTGTGTGTTTAGGGGTTTCTCTTATGTCGAGAGGAGCCCGTAATCGCTTTACCAATCTCACACGGATGCTGCATGCATCCCCTTTGTGTTTGATATATTTGAGGATTTTCACAATTTGCTGGAAGCTAATTTGTCCTTGGGTTTGCTCCTGCTACTCATATTAGACAACTACCAGTTACAGCACAGAGCAGCTCTCAAACTTTCTGTGAAACCAGGGATGATGTCTGAGAGGGCCATCAGACACCTCTATTGTTCTGACACCTTTCAGTGTAATACAAGCTTGCAAGTACCAGAAAAGTGGAGCTCTAGAGAGTCAAAGAGCTCTAATCTGATCCACTATTTTCCATTCCTTTTTTTGGTACCGCATGAATTTGTGCGTATCCTTGAACACGCTTTCTGTCTTCTTTGGAAGTGACTTCTCTCTTCATTGTTTGACCAGTCATCTGTCTGTGGTTATGAAAAGCGATTTCAGATGACAAACGTACGGGGTCTAACGGCCCGACACCATCTGCTCCACTTCATTCTGTCATGCCCTGCCTTTCTTTCCATGTTCCACGTGCTTATGTTTTGAGACTCTGCCGCATCCTGCTCCATATGTTTTCTGTTCCTGCTTTCATCTCTGACTCCGCCCCTGTTCTGCCCTCATGTTTAGCATCTGCGCCTGTCTATTTGTAACCTCCGTATGTTTCAGCCGTTTTTATTCCAGTACGTTTATATCTCTGTCTTTGTGTCTGTTGTTTGCGGTCAATCCTAAAATTCCCCTTCCTATCGTTTAGTTTCATTCACTACATCTGGAGGTTTGTTACTCATGTTCTCTAGTGTTAATTACTCTTCTCCATTTTACGCTTGTAAATAAAGACATAAGCTGTGTCCGAAAAGTGCACTCATTCACTATATAGGGCACTGTGTCAGCCATTTTGTAGTGGTGTCCGAAATTTGAACCGTCAGTTTCACCCACTAGTTAGTGCACTACAAAATCACCGCATGACGTCCAGACACTGTACACTACATGAATACACATATACCATCATGCACTGCGGGTTTCTTTTACCGTGCCCTACGTAGTGAACGAGTGTTTGGACCGGACAGGTAATTTCGGCTCGGTGCGAAATCCTGTCTGTCGGCCCGGATCGCGTACCACAGCCCGCACACCAGACCCCACCCCCGCACATGAGACCCCGCCTCCTGTGCGGACTGTGTCTGAACTGGAGAGACGAGACGTGTGTTTGTTTATGCGACAGAGATAAATTGCCGAGATCCGGCGCACTATTTAAGCAACGGTTAGTAAAATGTAACATCCCGAGTGTCCGAAATGAACTAAACGTTGCCTCACCCTCTTCACTAGTTGGCCCCCTATATAGCAAACACTATATAGTGAACGAGTGAACGTGTGAACAAGTGCACTTTTTGGACACAGCTATAGTTTTTATCTACATCCCCTTTACATCCTCCATCACCACCGACCCCTTACAACAGCTGAGCAACAAACTTTATAGAGAAACTAGCGATCAAGTCTGAGAGCGCCATTAGACAGCTCTATTGTTCTGACACCTATCTGTGTAATAAAGGCTTGCAAGTACTGGAACAGTGGAGCTCTAGAAAGTCAAACAGCTCTTAATCCGATACACTACTCGCCATTTCTTTTCCTTTTTTAATTTATTAATACGTGTAAGTGTTGTGGCGTTTGAGTTGCTGCTCCATGCTCTCTGTAAGCTGTGCTGATTTGTTACTATCAGTACGTGAAATTTCCACCAAGTTGCTGTATAGTCATACATGTAGGCATAGAGCTGTGTACTGACTGACAATGACAATTTGGAATGTGCAAGGAGACAAGACTTTGGGGAGCAACTTCACTCTGTAATAATAAATAAAACAAAAAGAAAATTAACAACCGAAGCACAAAGTGAATGAAAGGGAAATCTTCAGGAAAATAGGGAGAAATATGATGTCAGCTTGAAGGAGCTGAGGAGGACATATTGCTGGTGACCATGTTGTACCAGTGTGGTTTCAGGATAGGTGGAACTGAAGCGAGGTCATTACCGTAATGACAGCCGCTCTTCAAGAGTGAACGCTAATTTGCATAGCTTCAGAGCTTGACACAAAATAATTGCCTCAGCCGACAGGTAATTCCATTCCTTGAGAGCACAGTTTCGGCGCTTCTTTATTTATTAAGGAAGGTAATTTCTCCCCTTCTGCCTTTCCCGACGAAAGTTTTGAGACGGCTCAGGGCTTCAACTCGCAGAGGAGAAGGAGCTCATGCCCAGCTCATAAAAGTAAGGTCACAGAGTCAAAAGCACTTGGAAATATTTCATTACCTGGCCTCCAGGGCATTGCTGGTAACAACGAGGTCTGAATTTCTTTAAGCTGGCTGGCACCTAGGCAGCCTGCTCTACTGCCCTGCAACGAGCCGCTTACAGGAGAGACATCAAAAATGACAAAGTAAACACAATACTTATTTATAGTCAGTAAATAAGAAGCCATGCTAACATTCTAAAAGTTAAAAAACACTGTTCTGCATTAAATATAATTATATATTATATATTTCAGACAAATGTTTTCAGCTCTTTTTTATGCGTAGGCACCCATGATAAATCAAACATTCTTCGTCTTTTAAAACAAGGGTAAACAATTTAACAATGTTGTCTTGTTTTGTTGTCTGTTCTGTTAAGTACATAATGTCAATCGAGGCAGTGAAGGACAATGTAATTGTATGCCCCAGAAACAGCCTAAAATACCTTCGCTATACTGTAACAACAAAACAAGAACCAAAGCTTCTTCACAAGTCACACCTCCATTAACACGAGCTCAAAATAAACAAATTAGCAGGTGGAGTTATTTCTGTACTTCTCATCATTTAGCAAGCAGCAGGTTCATACTAATTAGTGTATTCCCTTTACACACACCAAAAAAAGATCATCAATATATAACCTGATATGACGAGCATATTCTGAACTGCATAGCACAAAACAAGCCGTCCTGTTTGGAAGATGCATTTTCTCTTCATTGTGTAACCAGTCGTCTGTCTGTGGTTATGAAATGTGATTTCAGGAGACAGTATGGGGTACGCATAGCTGTGTTTGAATAGTGACGCTTCAGGAACTAAGCTTTAATGAAATTAAAAAGGACCAAAGGCTTAGCATCTCTCTTTCTCTCTCCCTCTCTCGTTCTCTCTCTCCCTCATTTATTTCGTTTTTCTGATTTCTGCCATGCCATTCAGGCACATTTATCCTTTCTCTGGCAGGTCGTCAGCCTCTGCATTCCCCACACCAATTCCACTAAATTTAGCAATTACTGGCTTGGCTCAGGCCAGGCAGCAGTAGGGTGGTGGCCTGTACAGTGCCCTGCTTAATTAGAGTTCGCTGGATTCCGTCTTCTCCGGGCTTAATTTCACACATTATTTTTGGTTTGGTCAACAGGCCACTGTAACTGCTGTATGTTATTATAAGCAAGAGGTCAACACCTGGAGGCTTTCCCATTGTAATGTGACATGAATGTAAGCTTGTGCCGATTACACAGACCACCAGGTCAAAATCATCATGTATAAGTTTCTGTGGCATCAGTAGTGTTTTTCATGCTGATCTCAGATCTGTGTGTAGTGTCTCCTGCAGGTACGGTGTTTGTGATGAAGCTAGTTCTATACTGATCTCAGATCTGTGTGTAGTGTCTCCTGCAGGTACAGTGTT
>JBBPDC010000149.1:1312380-1322716 GCA_037974485.1 Hemigrammopetersius urotaenia | reverse complement strand
ATGGCCCTCGAGCCAGTTTGAGTTCTATGAATAAAAACCTCAAGTGCAACATGGCGGTTTCCACTGGTGCTCTCTCCGCACTCACACGACAACAGGAGGGGTTCGTGACAACTATTTTGTTTATGCACAACTACACAGCATAATGACAGACTTGCGAATAAAACTGATTAAATGAAAAACTGCATCTTTGTTTGGTTTACTGAAATGCATTATGTGTGTGTATGGGGGGGGGGGCTGATGTGTGTTGATCTATGAACGACCTTGAGTAAATGAAACAGTATGCCAGTATGTAGGACAGGAAACGTAACACATTTATGAAGCCCTGCTCCATTACTGAAATAGACGCTCACTCGCAGGTCAGACAGCTTACAGCGGTAATTACAACGAACCAACTGTAACTAAGTGTACACATAAATCCCTGTGTAAAATACGGTAAAACAACAGCCCACAATACTGAGGAAATGATTCTGCAAGTTCATGGATACTAGACAGACTCACTTTCCTCGAGACGAAGACCTACTCGATTTACTCCAACCAACACGAACAAACCTAATGAACATGTTTTCATTCTAGGCCTGATCTAATTCACAGGTGTTTGTGTTTAAAGTGAAAAATACAGACATAGAGTGAAGAAAAACCAAACTGTTTCATCAAGAACACACGTTCATCAAAAAACACACACCGTTCAGGAGTGCTAGTTTATGAGCTTTATTTATTTCTTATTATTTATTAATTATTATTCATTTTGTCTGTAAGACATTACTGAGCCACTATCCTGTGTCTGTCAGTATTTCACAAGATACTGTATGCACATGAAATCAAGTCAGATTTGCATGCTAATGTAAACAAATCTATACAGTGGGTATAATCACAAACTAAAAATTAGTTAATCTACTTCATTAGCCATTCAGAGTGAAAAGAAGCTTTAAAAGAGAAAAGAGCATAAAGACAATAGGTGCTTTGATCACATTCACTTTGAATGTTCCCATATTATCATATCATAGCCACTACACAATTTATTTGGCAATAGAAATTTACGACAGCGATGAACTGTTTATTCTTTAATGGGTGTTACAAAACTCTCAGGCAATGCATAATAATGATTATTATTCCTAGAGAGTATTATAAATCAATATCCTATATCCTAGTTTAACAAATTTCAGACGTTTGCTAAAAGCAGTTTGTGATGGGAATTACAGTTTAGAAGACTCCCAAACAACATTAATCATAATAGTTCAGGTCAATAATGCTTTTTCAAACAAGCTATAGAACAGCATCCTACTGACTCCTTAGTAACATTACTATTCCAGTGCTAGTTTCAGGTTTCAGCAGAAATATCCCGTACTGAGCATACATGTCACTCTCCTTCCCTGCAATCCATCACAAGACTATTAATGAGGGGAAAAAAAGAAAAAGCGTTTTATTATTATGAGAACACCCCAAGACACAATGAATACAAAATACTTGCAGTGCCTCTCTCTGGCTCCACCGCAAATGCAGGCAAAACAAACAGACAGAAATTATTTAACAGAAAGAGAAAACCTTAACAACCAAGCCAACTTAGAAGTTAGGATACAAACGGGAAACAGTCACATCCGGATGAGTGTGACGCCTTTGTTCCTGTGCAAAGGCACAATGAGAGGACAAGTGAAGGTTATTAAAAGCCAGATCAAAGCAGCGTTTGTGGAGAGACACTCGTGTCTCAGAAGAGCTGCTAAAGCTGCTTCCGCTCTCTTGGTTTCAGATGCTCTGACTGAGCGTGGCGGCTGACACTCCAGCCAGCAGAACGAGAGTGCCTCGCTCACTTTTGATGCTTCAAAGCGCCGGATGCTAAGAAACTCTGCAGCAGCCGCCTCGGTGCACGCACGAGAGGTTTGTTTGTTTATTGGTGTTTTATTTATCACGCCAGAATGTGCTATATGATTCTTTCAACTAAGTGTTATGGAACTTATCCAGAATGCAAAAAACCTGTCTCTCAGAGAGGTAAACTAATAGGAAGGGTAACTTTGGCTCTGCAAGCTTCAAGAAGCTTTAAAACAGAGCTATTGGCAAAGCTGGCCCTGTTGCACACACTTGCATAATAGTGGGACATCAATGTCTGACCGTGGTCCATTTTGACAGGATGGCTCTACAAATAGCCAACCAAGACACATAACTGTAGTAATGGCCAGTACCATCTCATTTACAGCTTTTCTTCCTCTCTGGTCTCACTAGAGCATGTTTTCAGCCTAAGGTGCCTGTGTCTATTCCCCGGCTCCACTATAACAACACCACATGCTTTAACGTCTTGTTTTGTGCACAGAGGCCCTTTGCTGTCGTCAGGGGTGCAGCATCGGTGTCTATAATGACCATTGAGTCCACATATGGACTTTCTACATTCCACCTTAAGGATGAACCGTGTAAAAGTGAACTCAAACAAGAGTTTATTGTGGGCAGTCTAAGGCACTCCTGTGCAATATTCATGCTGTCTAATCAGCACTTTGATATGCCACACCTGTGAGGTGGGATGGATTATCTCAGCAAAGGAGAAGTGCTCACTAACACAGATTTAGACAGATTTGTGAACAATATTTGAGAGTAATGGGTCTTTTGTGTATGTAGAAAATGTTTCAGATCTTTGAGCTCATGAAAAACTAAAGTGTTGTGTTTGCATTTTAGTTCAGTGTGTATATATATATATATATATATATATATATATATATATATATACAAATAAAACATAAACAACATTAACAAGTGTAAACATTACAAGTGTAAACTGTGTAAACAAACAAGATCCAAAGTGTGCAAATGTACAGAATGTGCTATAAAGTGCAGTGCGCTAGTTCCTGTTGATGTATATAGACATAAACAACAGATGGCAGATGAGATCCAGGAAGGTAGCGAGTACAGCTGTGTTTTAATGAAAGGTTTAAAGTTGTGATGGTGTGTCTTAAGAGTATTAGTCTGAGAATAGGAGCTCCTACTGATCCTCTTTGTCCTGAAGAGCATCATCTTGTGTATTACAATAATAAAATGTATCACGATGACAATCTCGTCATAAGAGCTCACGGAGGACAGGCTTTGATTAAAGGGGTATTTACAGAGCTGAATGATGTAGCAGTCACAGGTCAAGCAAAGAGATGTCCCTTCACTGCATGGATAAGAGTGAGATGTGGGCTGTACAGCTGGATAGCAGACTGTATGAGGGAGAGAATCAGATCACTGGCGGCATGGAGGTGCAGGAGGTGACTACAATTACGCTCGAGAAAATTACATTTGTCAGAAGGGCGCTGATCCCCAGTAATCTGATGTTGACCTCCAGTCGTGGGGCCGTGTCTGACTGCAGATACCGAAGACAGAAAGGAAGAGTCTTGGAGAGCCAATCATATTACTATACAGAATAAAACAATGGTCCTCCAAACGAAAAATCAGCAAAGCACTTGGCATTTGTATTCTTTGCTTATCCCACCTCCAAAGCAGCCTACAGTCTATTTATGCTAAAATATTTTTATCTGCCATATTTGACTGACACTTGCCGATTCGCTAGGTGTTTAAAATAAGGAATGTGGGAAAGGGGAAGCTTTGTGTGACGGGCTTAATTTTCGTACCCAGCGCCCAGGTGTTGTGTAGTTATGAAACAAAACAATACAACTCAGTTTAATTGTTTACTAGGGATGCACCGATTGCAATTTTCTTGCAATCGGCAATACGTGGGAAAAAATCGTCCGTTTCCGATAGCTGGCCGATCGATCGGTGCATCCCTATTGTTTACTCAATATTATTTCCACAAGTTACAGATGGTTAGGTGAAAAAATCATGTAGCAAATTCAGCCACTTCATCACTGTGACAAACTTGTTGTTCAGCGCATTGCGCAGGCACGGCTCTTTCTGGCGTAATAAATGTTTACTGTATTAGTCCTCTAATGAAAACCTCCAGCCATCACAGCTAATAATATTGTTTGTACTGACAAGAGAAACCAAGGTAGACTCTTCATCTTCAGATGAAAGAGCTTCTTCGCTCACAAACAGAAAAATTACATTAAAGCTGAGGTTGATGTAGCGGCCAATTACGTTAATTCACCCAGGTCACTTCATGTCACAACACCTGGGACCTCATTTATCTTGGCACAGAGCTCTAAACATCTGTGATCCTGACCTGAAACCTACTGCTAATAAAACGATTTCTGAAAACATATTTTGTACAAACCAAGCTATAAAAAGCTCTAAGACATTATTAGGGCTAGCGTAAACAACTGGAATACTCAATTATTGAAAAGGAAAGCTTCATACTGTGTTCCCTAGATTCCCGGAACACTCTTGTGGATTCTTGACCATCTTTAGAGTTCAGTAGGCTTATTTATCGCTGCTTTAAACAAAAGCTTTTAACACGAAATCATGAAAAATGGAAATGCAAGATGGACATATTAGGCTTTCAAAATTGTTATGCACAGTTAATGTTGGCTAAAGGTTGAACCCCTTTCTCTTTGAATAACTAAGACAAGATAAGCTAATAAAATGCATTAAAATGGAAAACAATGTTTACAAATATCTGTTTGACTGCTAAACAACATTCAGAGGAAGAAGCTGAGCACAAATGAATGTATTTTAAAATAGATTTCATTAAAACAATCTAAAATTAATGAATAATTAAAATGGCTGCACAAATAAAAAGTATTTAAGCACCTGTTCTCATACATTAGGGAGTATTAAAAGCCTGTATTTATCTGCTGTAATGTGGATTAAAATGTTATAAATATAAAAATATTATTATAATTCTTTGAAACTTGTGACTAGAATATTATATGTAAATGACAAATATTTATACAGCACCAAAACCAAAGCAATTTACAAATAACTAATGTGTGTGCCGCCACATACTTCTCAACATGCACCGGATACAAAAACACAACCAACACAAACCATTCAACTGTTACTAAAAGCTAATGGATACAAATGATTTCTGACCTTAGATTCAAAAGCAGTCACTGAGGATGCTTAGTGCAACAACAGCAAAGCAAAACCAGGCTCCTTTTAGTTTAAGTCAAGATCGCAGAACACTGGGAAGAACCTGAAAGCTGACTTTAATGATGAACGTACAGACAGAGCATCCATTACCAACACACGTATTCCCAAACATTTTCAGTACTGCTCTACAAACCAATTAGGCTCGTCCAAACATCATCACGAAACCACATGGAACCTGGATTAGTGGATGGATTTGAGATAGTCCATGTCTAATTAACCTGGACTTAAGATAGTTCATATCTAATTAACTTGCTTCCAAATACATCAAAATTAATGATAATATATCCCACTATGACTATATTATCTGTAAAAAAGTGGGAAACTGTACAGAAATCCTCTCTTTTGTTTAAAACTAAGGTACTGTAACTCAGAGGTGTGTAAAATTTAAGGTGGGTCAATTATAATCTGGAAATAGCACAAAAGCCTGCGGTAGAGAGCCCTCACCCCTGTTATCTTCTTTAATAACTCACCCTGGAAAACTAACAACGCTCCCAGGCCTCCAGCCATTTTGATTAATGAGACCTACTGCTGTTTGGCCTTTGTATAATGATGCCCTCTCCTCAGGCCTTAGAAGTCACTTCCAAGGTTATTGTTCCTCTCTAAATAACCGTGTTGTAATGCACTGCCCTTTTCAGATGCTCCATAATTCAATTCTGTGGATTCTTGATGGTGGTATATTATGCACTGCTCTAGACATGTGTTACGCTGCATTTCAGAGTCAAAAGAGGTCAAACCGGAATACAGTAGTGTGATAATCTGGTCACGCAAATACATTTCACAGAATTCTTTCTTTCCTTTGTTCATACAACAATGGAGCACAGTCCCACCTTATTGATTGCTGCTGCACCGACTGAAAGATTACAGAACTCATTACAGATTACAGGTAATGAACAACAGTCATCCTGAATACCACCATGTCTCACCATTTGTTTTCCAAGAATCCATCAATGTTTTTCCTCATCCGTTACAACGTGTTTAAAAAAACATGTGAATTCTACTCTAAATAAGGAAAAATAGAAACATCCAAGTCTGTCAGTATCCTTTGTTCATTATGTCTCAAGTTGTTTCCTCAAAGCAAGTCTCTCTGGTATGCATTAATTAAATCATTGATTGGGATTTCAGTGTATTTTCATTTGACAAACACTTCTAAAGTATAAAAGAACACAATGTTAAACAAAATATGAACAAAAGCTACGTCTGAGGTACATTTTGTAGTAATGATTTCATCATGGTTGGACTTTTTGTAACTGAACAATGGCAATTTATTCAAGCAAATGAAATCAATAAGTCTAAGCAATGAATGTTAATACTTCAGGTGCAAGGCTGACAATGCTTACACTCAAAACAGCATCAACTCATTTAAAGCACAAACATATCTGAAACTAAACCAATGGAATAAAGCCAAAAACAACGAATACCGCAATAAATAACAAATCAATTGCAAAAAAATATATATGTTTACAAAATATAGTATTTTCTTGTTTTCTAATTGTCAACGCACCTTTACTTTTCTTTATTATTAGTCTGTCTAATGTCTTGATAATTGATCCTACTTTGTTACCTCAGCAAAATTAAACTGAATCACTGATCATTTTTTTGTCCTGACAGAGCCAATATGCTGTTGATTTCTGATGGATGTGCAATAATAACTTGAGAAACAAGTAACATTTAATATAGTAATGTTTGCAGAGATTGGTATTTAAAACAATACGATGCAAAATACAATGAACTGTTCCTGAGAAAAGCAACAATACAAATGTTTCATAATCCAGCATTAAGTATGTGATGTTATATTTTATTTCATTTCAAAATAAAAAAATTTTCTGTAGATGCTGTAGTCTCATGTTCTGTGAATATGCAGCTCTTTGTCCTATTTTTACAGTATATTTATTTTTAGATTAATGTATTTACAAGCTTTGCGACAGGAAATTAAGCTCCATTTAGTTGCTGCCCCTTAGAGAGAGGCTGTTCTTCAGTTTTGTTGTCACGGCTCGGTCAGTTGGGGCCACTGCTTTTCTGTTTGGTTTTGAGGACTTTTATTTTGACGCTCTTGTCTGTTTGGTTCTGTTGTCACTGTTTTTGTTATCACCTGATTGTGTTTTGGTTCATGATTGCTGTCAGTATTTAAGTTCTGTTTTGTATGTTTCTCACCGTCAGTCAGTCGCCTCATTTTCCCCTGTATGTGTTTCCGCGTTTTACTCATTCATGTTTGCAGCGGCCCTAGAGCCAGGTTTGGTTTTCTGTTTTGTTTTCGACAAATAAAGATTTTGAGCATGGCTTTCTGCCTTTCCGCCTCGTCCCTACACCGAGGTAAATCACAGAGGCCGGTTTACCCGGCCCCTCGTCACATTTGTTAATGAATAAGAAACATAAGAGAATAACTACATATTCTACGCACTCCAAAAACAACACTTTACAAAAGGACAGACTGTCTTATAAATGGACGATGAGAACACAAACACAGCTTTTACTGAATAAAACTTGTGTTTAACAGAGAGGCCTGATTAAACAAAAGAAAACGTGAGACCTTTAATCAAAAGGGCAGCTCCCTACTAGCTGCTAGACGGCACATTTCCTGCTCTTAATGTAATGCCATCACATCCTCCCAGTGGTTTTGACTCAGCACAATTCTAAATATATTCCCTCACACAGAGGTGAAAAAACCCACGAGCCTATAGCTATTGGTGATCACTCACACGGCCACTTAAAACTGCTGAAGTGTTTTAATGTGTGCCTTTAATTATGAGCTGGCTCTGTTCCAGGACAGAGATGGAGGAGAGCAGGTGAGGAGAGCAAGGTGTGGAGAGGTGAACGCCCAGAAACACAGACTTCCGTTTCACACCTCACAGCACAGCGCAAAGAAATATGAAAGACAAAGTAGAAGAAAACGAAAAGCATGGGAGTGTGTAAAGGGCAGCAATATATCTAATCTAAAAGACTCTGCAGGACAAATAGGAACTAATATCGAAGTATTTTTCATTCTAATCATCACACCACACGTTGCACAGGGTGTGCGGTGCATTTTAATAGGACTGCAGTGACAAGACAAGAGTCTCTTTAATTCAGGCATCCGTTTAAAGCGTACGCAACAAACCACCAGGGGCAATTAGTTACGATGTTAAACTGCAGATACGGACTCGTCCAATTTAAGAAACAAATACATTTCCGAGGGCACTTGCTTGAGTGGAGTGCACTCAGCAGCCTGTTGATAGCTGATTAAATATTAGCGCGTGGCGAGGGAGGCACGCTGTATTTATTACCCGCGCCTTTGAGTTCTTCTCTGTTTAGAGGATGCATTTTTAAAGTAAATGACTCTATGCTCAGGGGACCTCCCCGTTGCCTCGAAACATTAGAAATAACAACTGGCTACACACGAGTAAGCAGGGAGGCTCCATACGCTAGAAGAAAAAAAAAAAGTAACATCTGAGAAATGGAAATGAGAAAGATGAATCTGGGTCATACACTTTCAGGAAAGATGTCTCTTGTTCAGTGGGGAGGAGGGCGCTGGATGTTTCTTCAAATGACATTGGAACATGAAGCGAACCAAAGAAAGTTCTATTAAGTCACCCAGGAAGAGGATATTAATGGTTGTCTAGGCGTGAGCACTTCTGTGGGGTGCAGGGGGGCTCAGGCAGTTCTCATATGCTTCTATTATGACCTGAATCCACGACTTTCACACTATACGGTGTTCCACTGCATAATGTATAAAGCAGGGGTGCTGATTTACTTAATACTCTCTTCCCCATGAAGAAACACAGGATGTCTCTCCATTGCGCCAGCGGTGCTGCATCTCACAGGTATTTCTGACCTACCTTTTCTACTTCCTATTCAGATGGCGGCTTAATCCCATTCCCAACCGTGGCACTATAGCAAGACAATGCCCTCAAAGCGAGTCTAGTTTCTGCACGACAAAATAACCAAACGACTGTCATTTGCCCTACATTGATACAGATGGCAAGGGGTTCCTCCAGTAAATGTGCTGGTTACACTTTAAAGGGCAGTATATGTTGAGTATATTTCTAAAATGTGTTCCGTCTAATGCTCTATTGTAAAGAGAAACCGTCTAGGACTAATTTTCTCACAGTTCATATTTTATGAATAGACTAGGGATCAAGATTCAAGCAGACAGAGGCCAGAAAAAGAGTACACTCACAAAATCATACAGATATACAGATATACTTGGGTATAATGTTAATACTGTATTGTAACAACGTTAAGGAAGAAATTCTAAGTAACATCCACACGAATGCAGGACCCAAGGTTTCCCAGAGCATCACACTGCCTCTGCTGAATGTCTTTAACATAATGCGTCCTGGTGCCATCGCTTCTCCCGGTAAATGACACACACTCACACACGCACACATGAAGCAAAAGAAATCCTGATTCACCAGATGTGTTTCATGACCTGAGAAATAAAACTGAGTGTCTATTCAAACCTGAGCATCATAATACTGACTGAAAACACCTGACTGTAATCTCCCTCTCAAATTAAGTGCTAATCCTAGGGGTTCATAGACGACTCACATATATAATATTGAATAATTTTCCTCACAAATAAATGACCATGAATAACATTTTGTCTTATTTGTTTAACTGGGTTCTCTACTGGGATCTCATTTTATAACTGTATCTATTTTTCACTGATCTGACCTCTGGATTCCTCAGTTCTCAATCCCATTGAGCTTCTGTGGGATGTGCTGGACAAACTTGTTTGATCCATGGAGGCCCCACCTCACAACGTAAAGGATCTGCTGGCAACGTCTTAGTGTAGATCCCACAGCAGTTTATGCCTCGACAGGTCAGAGTAGATTGTGTGTATATAGGTTTGCGTTATAGATGCTCCGATCAGCAATTTTGGGGCTGATCACCGATTACCGATCACCAAGATCATGATCTGCCGATTGCCGATCACTGCCGATCACAGAATGACAGGGGAATGGGAATCTTTTATCTATAATCTAGCAGAGTTTGCACCATTTGTAGAAATGAAACTAACTCTAAAGTAAGTATATTGAAAAAAAAACTGTAGAAATAGGCTACAGTCCAGATCTTGAAGAAGCACCAAGTGTTTATTTTAGAAAATGAGAACTTAAGGCTACTGTAGGCCATCTTTCCCAAATATGCCAGAGTAACTTAAAATGATTCCAAACAAAGAGGGGTCAGGCAGACCAACACACACACAGCTTAATGGGATGTAGCCTCTTAATACACTGATTACCAGTGATGCACTGAGGATTTTTTTGGACTGAAACCCGAAAATGGGGAAACACTTGGCCGAAACCGAATTAAATTATTAAAAGAATCTGTTTCAAAACTATGAACATGTTTA
>JBBPDC010000149.1:1290234-1307336 GCA_037974485.1 Hemigrammopetersius urotaenia | reverse complement strand
GGTCTTGCTCAGGGACCCAGTGGTGGTGCTGAAGGCAGGATTCGAACCCATGACCTCTTGGTCCAGAGGCAAGTATCCTACCGCTAGGCCACCACCACTTACAGTCCAGCTGTAAATACTAGTCATACTACAGCTGTGAGAGGTTTAAGGAGATCAATCAAACTGGACTTTAAACATTTAACCGAGTAATTATCAGTCAGTTTAAGAATTAGGATTGAAATAGTATTTAACATGGCATTCTTGCATTACAGCATGGTCTTAGTATAAAGTATAAATCCCCTTAGATGTGATCTTTAAGGCCAGTTAAAAAAAGTCAAACTAAAAAAGTTATGATTCCAAATTCTTCATCATGGAAGGTTTTTTTCAAGCATAAATGACTGCTAAGTAAAAAGACACAACCGAAAATAGAAAAATGCTCGAGCAAAGAAGAAAAAGGAGAGGGTAAAAAAAACAACAACAGAATATATAGTCATATTGCTGCCTTCAAAAGGAAAGATATCTCAGTGGGATTTTTGGTTATGTATTTGCGCTACGCATGTGGAATGTGAGCTGAGACCGTAGCTTCTCCAGTTAACTGGCTAATAAACCTTTATCTTCACTGACCACAGGGAACCTTCTGGAAACGTCTGAGTTTCACATTCATCAGTCAGGACAAACAAAGGTAAGCTTGGCAGAGACATCCGACCGAGGTCCCCCATTAATCTTAATAGTGAAGTATAATTAGGAACGGCTGTATGAGCGGATATAGTGCCATAAATAACTGGAAAGCATAGAGGCAGCAGACTGAGGAGAGAGAAGTTTGTCTTCTAATGACCCACAGGAGCAGTACAGCTACGTGTCAGTGTGGCCCTTGATTCATGTTTCTGGTTTGTTTCATTCCGATGTGTGAGCGACAGCTGTGTGGCATACGGGGATATTTTTTTTGTTTTGAGCAAAGTCCTTGCTTTAAAGAAGGGAAAACAACTCAGAGCATGTAATTCAGTTCAAAGAAAACCTTTTCTTCATTATTGCATTAGATAAATTAGCCAAATAACAACACTGCGCTGTGTGAGGTCCTCTACTTCTGTTTAATCAATAGGGAAGCGAACCATACTTCTAGAAACAGAAAGCCATTTTTTTCCCCTAAGGAATCGATGCAGGAGCTTTAAAACAGTCTATGAGTCTGGGGCTCGTGCACGGCAGCCACTGGCAGAGAATGTGACGGTTAACATCAACCTGGAAAAGAGCATGAAGTGTGACGGAGCGCATTCTTTTGCCCAAATATGTTACGAATCAAAGGAGGTGAGCAGCCAAGCAGCAAACTCTTACTGAAACACTGAGATAAGAGAGAAGATAGTCACACACAGACACTCACCTACACACCCACGCACAAATCTGTCCACCGGTTGTACTCCAGTGTTGTCACACACACTGCTGTACAATCCAGCATTACTCTTTCACACTCCTCCCACCTCCTCCCTCATGGCACACACATTATCCCACAGGTGGCACGAAGAACATTTTTTGAATTATTCCAACTTCAGGGAATTAAATGTGTTCCAGTTAGGAGTTGTTCCCAGACTGGTTCTATCATCAGTCTTTCTATACTGCAGCTGCATGCTGAGTGCCTCTGCCTCGGCCAGTCCCTCTTATAAACACAGCATCTCCCTCTTTTTTTCCCACTTCAGCACACGTGAAAGAAGCCACCGGCCACTAACAACAATCAACGGACACCTAGCAAAGCATCCTCCAAGATTAATATCAGATTAATCTCTATTTTGCCCATTAAGGGTTCAAAGATGTTCTGTTAGGCTGTAATTAAACCAGATAATGTCGTAATGCGACTCACAAATATGCTAAGAGCATCAAGGACTTTTAACAGGCTCTGCCGTCTTCTTTCATTGAATAGGTCCCTTTATCATTAACCTGAATGTAGTCAATTAAGAACAGGGAGGATAGTTAATTAAAAAGGTGAGAATAAATGCATTTAAGACTCAACAACAAGCCTAAAATAAATTTCCAGACAATTAAAGATATGAAGCAAGTGAGTACATACTGCTAACCCTCTTTCCAAACGATGCAGAACCTTCATTCCTAAAACACAGAACAGAAACCGTGACTGTGTGCTAATCACTGCACGCATACTTCCTCTACAGTTCCCATTATGTATGGGATAAATTTATCCTCCCCCCTTAGAACAGGTCTCCAATTAATGTAAGCCATATGAGTGGTGGCAATTACCAAGCACTTGCTAATTACTTTCAAGAAATGTTCAAAGATTGCTGGTTCATTACTGTAACTGGGTTTTCTGACTGATATTTTATATTGTCATAGAAAATCATAAGAATGAATGAATAACTTTCTTTTGTTCTGTAATGTCATTGTTTGAATTGCAAATCATTGCAAGGTGGCTTTTGCGATCCTAATTAAGGTCTACCAAAGTCCAAAATGGAACACTACCAGATTTTTGTGCTTTATCTGCATCAACAATTGCATTAATCCAAACAGGCATGAGTTTGACATGTCATAATTGTGACCATCCTAGGTGATATTTAAATGAGACTGACAGAAATGATCTACACTACCCTCATTAGGAACGATGAAGAGACAGGGGACAAAACGCATAAATTCATTCTGCAGACCTACTTAATAAACCTATACTGTACATGCTCATAAAAACAAAACAAGCAAATAATTACTTAGTGGTTAAAAACAATACGATACGGGTGACCAGTAAAAGTAAACCATGTATGTTTTCAATATTAGTAATACGAGAAGCCCTTGTGGTTAAGTATAGCGACTGTTGTTGTTACTTAGCAACTGGTGGTCAGTTATGGTGGGAAAAAAACGGCTGTTATCAGATTTACCAGAATGTGCAGAATGCTTTTCGTTAAATCAAAGTGTGTGGTTGGAACTAACTGTCTGATAATGTTGTTTTTTGACTGTAATTAGAATTTATGTTGTTATTTAACATGCAATTGGTTTTACTCTCAACCTTTAACAGCACCTTAGAGTCTTACTACCACACAACCTGAAGGTGTTTTTACTCCCACTGGTGTGCTTTAGATCTATATCTGCCATACATAACCATCAGAACGTGGGAAACAATGGCCTCACACACACACATGCACACACACACACACACACACACACACCAGTCATTGATTCATATTCTGGAGGTATGAATAAGACCGTGTGAGACCCGCTCTCAATCGAACTAAATTCAATTATGAGGTGGAGGGATAAACAAAGGGTGATGTGATTACTTCTGAGAAGATAAGACCAACATGCCTTTGCGAGTCGATTAAACACAGACAGATGAGTTTGACTGTGAATCATTCCCACGATAAAAGAATAAAGTGAGTAAGACATGGCTCCCACAGCGTTAAAAACTCTTAGATAACACATTTGTACCCAAAGTGCAGAGGAGGTATCCTCGCTACTATGTTGGCTATTAATGCCATTCATACGACGTTCAGGGCCTGTGAAGTGAAATGTCGATAAAGGTATAGGCCGGTTGGGAGACAATTTATTAAAACTACTTTGTGGTGATAAAGTACAAACGCAAGTTCATTCTAAAGTTACACTAGTAGTAGAGAGGTTAAACGGACAACTGGCAGGAATGAATGAATCCTTGAGCTAGAGGTGAGCCGAAGGGCCAGACATTTTATCACAGGATAATAAGAACGTCTGATTGTTATGATATATGACACAGTAATGTCTTTACACTGATACTTAAAAATGACATATTTTGGCTGAATATAATATTTACTAATAATGCTACTAATAATTTGAGATGCTTTTCTACCTTTAATGAGATCCATATTTAGCAAATGAAGTGATAAATAGTAAAGCAGCTGACAGGCTGTCCATGCTAAGCTGAATGCTACTCTTTAATCTTTACTACTTCAGAATGAACTGACCATGCAGAGATTGAGAAACTTCTGCAATTTCAGTTTTGCTTGAAAGTGGGACTGAAACACAGCTAATTACGTGAAGCAAAGTTCAGTGAAATGGCCAAATATAATCTTAGTTTGCACTGTTTTACGATTCATTTTCAGAACTTGTTTGTTACATTGTAGCATAAAACACATAAAACTAATACACTTAGAAAAATGTCAACCATGTTAACATTGCACTGCTACATGCCATGCTGTTTTGCTGCATCACATGATCTACTGTTCTCTCTACAAACTACTGGATCCTACAGCCCACCACAGCAACAAACCATTTATGTCAGTATAGTGAGCATAAACCAATTTGTAAAACAGTGACAATCAATTAATTTTCCTTAGTAAACAAGCCTATTTTCTTCCATCAGATAATTGAGAACTACATTTTATTATAGATTCTTTGGTACACAACAGTTTGACCTATTGTATACGTCAGTCCCTGGTGGACGGCTTCATAAATCAATTCACACCTCATAATTAAACTCTGTAAAGCAACGCTCAGGGGGGAATAAAAAGCACAGAGTTGATTTTAGATAGCATATGGCACACGAACAGAGCCTAATAAGTCAATGGCTTTCTATCCTGCAGGTATAATGCTCAGATTCTCTGTCAGAGTTAAACCCACTGTCTCATTTTACTGTGGTTATGTTTCATCGATGACAAATATCACCTTGTGCGCTGGATTTTAATGCCATAAATCTGCACATAAGGCAAGGAGAGAAGCCATAAAACATTAGAGGCTCCGCTCTCCTTGAATAACAATCGCCCAAGTGGAGGAGTCAGTCAAAACTGCCAGTTCAAACTGCCATAAATTTACTACAGCATCTCTCTGCACACTTCAGGATAAATAACAAGACTCAGGAAGGTAAGGTACCGAACAAGTAAACAAGTCAAACCATCAACCATAAACTACACATTCAGAAACCAGTCAGAACTAGTTCTTTGGAGGTGTGTACAATAAGTTATTGGGATGTGGGATTGATCCAGATGCAATTATAAACACAACCACAAATCACATTTGTTAAATGGAGCCTGAATCCTGGTATTTAAAAGGGGCTTTTGTTCCATTCTGTTTCACAGTTTGTATCACAAAGATGAGTGGATGGTGAGTAATCACGCATGTGATTGTATTAAAAGCATGCACGTTTGTGTCACCCCTCCTGGCTAAAAGGTAGGAGAGAATGGAAAATAAGGGCTCTTCAGAGGCTTTCCGTCTCCTGCAATAGTGTTATTAGCTTAATGGAAGTGCCAAGCTCACAAGCCTGAATAGGTCCATCTCCCATTGTTTCACGAGCCAGAGAGTAAGTGGTTTTATATTACCTTGCACTGCTACATAACCCACACTCCATATGAAATACTCTTTAATCTCAGGAGACACGGGCGAACAGCCCAAGACATTGTTCCCGTCATCACCTCATGAGGCACATCAGAGTAATCAAGTTTAAATTGCCTCTCTCCGGAGAGGGTCAGGCTGCCGCTCCTATTACTGAGCCTCACGTTGAGTGTGGCTGCAGTGATGATGCGGTGCAGGAAGGTGAGCGCAAAAAAAGGGTGCACAGACGTGTGAGTGTGAGTATTCATGCATGCACGCGCGTGTGTGTGTGTGTGTACGTGCGCATGAGAGTTCACAGTGATAATGGGTCCTCTCATTCATATTAAACCCTGAAGGACAGGGAGTACAGGAGCAAGCTGCTGTGCATTTTCTGCATAACATTAAAAAAAACATGATTATCTTTTTCCTGAGAAAACACAATTACAGGAAAACAAGCCGATGGTGATGAGTTAAAAAAAAACAGACGGAAAAATGCATACGGCCCATTAGGTACCAGCATGTGATGCTGTTTCTGCACCTACTCAATTGGGTTGTCGGTTACGTAATTCCATGCGGCCTCATCAACTACCTGAGCAACATTAAATTACACAGTGAACTGGAGTTTATGCACAAGGCAGACGAATTCCAGTTCTGTGAAGTTTGGGAGCAAAGAAAAGCTAAATAAAATTTACTTAAAACATAAAATGGTCTTCGTCTATGTTTTAAGTACAAACACCAACAACTCACTCTGACAACTCACATTGTCCTTACACTTTTATATCTATCACTCTGCTACGATTCAGTTTGATTCTTTAGGCAACTGTCCAAAACCTCCAAAAAATTGGTGTGATTCAATTTTGCTATTATTTTTGCTTGATTTTAGACATGCAAAGAACCCAAACAGGACTGGAGAAACTACTTAATCAGCAGTAAAATATACAGTAAAAGTAACAAAGCCTTTTCTGGATTTCTATGTTTGGTAAAAGAGTTTCATTTCGCCTAGAAAATGAGAGCATACTTCACTGAACATTACTGTAATTGATTTTTTTTTGATGAATCAATGTATTTTTACACGCCGAGTCATAACAAACTAGACAGACCTTTGAACATCTGGCCACATTAATACGCTATGGCAGAACTCCAACTCAAATACCTATGCCAGAGTAGAACTCTCCAGACGACCAATCAATCACTTATTCTCTCTCATCTCACTCTGCCTTCTACCGCGATTTCTTTGGAACGTGTTTGGCCCAGTGAACTCAGACTTAGTTGAATGGAAATGACATATGGAGGGTTAACTCATTCTTCCCACATATAACATGGGCACTATTCAATTGTTGCATAGCCAACAACCTATTATTGCTTGAAATTGAAGTCTACCCCGGTGTCACACCAAATTGAAGCGCTTGGTGAAAAACACGGAATTCCTCGTGACAAGGGCTACAAGACTAATCAAGAAATAGCTTTCTTTTTCCCCTCGCAATAATTTTATCCAAACTGGCTCACAATAGATTCCTCTGTCCCATTGTGGAAATGTGTGTGTGTGCATGTGCTCCCTGGTTCTGTTCAAATCATTCAATGCACTCTTCACCCGCGCTCCTATTGTCAGCTTGACTCGTGCATTACCATAACGCATCTCTCTGCTATGACACTGAGGGTAATTGCAATTACTACATCTCTCTTCCCCTTGTCACTTTGCAGGCAAATGGAAAGCGACGATAACGTTCCCCGGGTCTCTGGCAGAACGTAAACACGGGTGGCTCAAAGAGGGATCTGAGGACAGTCGGCTGAAAGAGCTTGAGGTTTTGTCACCCTCTTCCCCGCTGTCAGCAGGCAAACCCCTTGTTATCGCCACGCTATCTGTGACTGAAGTGCAGGGTCTGGCTGTTGTCAGCAGGGTGATGGCGATGGGCGACGGCCCACTCTGATGGGATGCGGCCGATTGTGTAGATGGGATGTGTGTAACACTCGTCTGTCCTGAATTCAATGCTGGACACTCGTTTAAAAAATCGAGAGGAGGTTATCAGTGCCGGCACGCGCTTATCAACATGTGTCCATCTTATAATGGTGGCATTGTGTGAACCTCCCATTGAGACTACACAGACTCTGTTTACCCTTGAGAAGGCCAGGAGTGAACTGTCACAGGCAATTCTGCACACTGTCCTCAAAATAGGAGAGAGAGGGGGAACGAGAGAGCTAGAGAGAGACACCGGGAGAGAGAGGGAGAGAGAGAGAGAGAGAGAGAGAGAGAGACAGAGAGCCAGTGAGAGGCAAATCAGCCGGGAAAAAAACAGAGGATGGCATTTTCCTGCCACGAAACAGACACATTAGGAGGCGGTCTGGGTTTCAAATCTCCAATCATCTGGTAGACTGCAGATTTCCTCAGGATTGATATTCAGTTAGGCCTCACCCAGTATCAATGAGAAAGGATTTTGTGATCCGAGGGCTGATTCAATCACAGCTAATTGCCACTGGCCAAAAAGGGAGGACATATATAGAGGGGGTTAGTCACCAGCATTCTCAAGGGCTTATCGGCATGGCGGCAATAGCTGAGCTGTCAATTATCTTTCCCTTTCTGACAGAAGCACAATAAAAGGCAAAGATCTTTCATCAGAGGTTGCAAACTCCACTTCTTTTTTAGGCAGGAAACGTGGCACACGAGGAAGGGATTGAGTCGGAGCCGAGAGCATTCTTATTCCTGCACTGCTGCTGGAGATGAGCTTCCCTCCACAGTGCTCTCAATCAACTAATCATATTCTCATAAAAATAACTGCTGGTGAATCAATAGACTGCTATCTTGCATTCGCTTCAGTACAAGACATTATACATTCAGTGAGGGCCATTAATGAAGAGGCTCTGAGCTATAAAGCAGTTTTAAATGATCCAGGCAGAGAACAAAAGCAGGGTACAAGGGCTAATAGCAGAAAGGCCTACCTGTCACACCGCTTCTAATTGCATTAGATTCTTGCACAGGCAAGCACGCCAGATCTGTCAGATGCATTTTGAGGAGGGTGCAGAACAAAAGAGGCGGTCAGGAGAAGCGGAAAGGACAAGACCCCGTACAAGGTCCGCTGATAATTTTGTCCCTGTGAACACTGGAGCGGCCGCTCACTGATTCAGCTGTAATGAAGTGACTGGTTTTGCACGGCGGCGTCCGCCCAAGGCCAAAGCCACGCAAACCCGGACAAAATGAATGAGAAAGAAGCAATTACCAGATGCAATAAACAGACTCAGGGTTTCTCCCCAGAGTGTCGACAATGCATCATTGTAACTGAAACCTAAAATAGGCAGGAACCAAGCAACAGCATCCAAACCAAAACACATCAGCCTAACCCGCCTCTCCTCTCCATGTTACAGGTAGCCAGGACCATATTTTTAAAGGACGGGTGCCTCAATCAATAAGCAGCCTGGACTGAAACACAAATGGGTTAAACCACTGAATATTATTTTAGAAAGGGTTGCTTTTACAGCCTCGTGTCCATATACTGTATGATCTGTAGAAACTGATGTTTTGGAACTTTATCCCTGTTAATGTCGAAATAAAAAAAATGTATCCTATGATCCGGTCCATTTGACAAATATCATTCAACTTTGGTAACAATGTAGCTATAAAAGCGAACTGTACATGCACAAAGATTTTTCATGAATCAGTTCATTGTCCAGAAATATACGCCAGCTGAATTGGACCTGATTGCCCACTAAAGCCAACCAGCACAGTAACCACGCTTTGCAAGCACACAATTAATAAACAACCGATTAAAGCTTATTGTTATTAAATCCGTCAGTTCATTTATGTCCAGGTGAATGACTCCTCTCTGTCAACAACAAAAGAGAGCCACTGAACAAACATTCATCATTAGAACTCAAAGTTGTCCTTAACCTCCTGCCTGGTACAGAAATGTCTCTGCACCGTATTCACTAGCTTACAGGCAAAACTGCTGACATACTATGTGCTCCTACATTAATAATCTTGTGGGATGCGAGCACACAGAACTGTGGGGACTACCCACAGCATGCTGAATATATGTTTTTCCATAAAAAGTATTTAATCTGACTTAGCCGACAGACATGAATTCTCTTTTTGATTTTCTGGTACATGAAGTTTAGGCTTTTCCCCGCTTACAAGTTTAGTTCCTGGAGCTATTTATCGTACAGGGTAGTAAACAGACTCAAACAACACCTAAAACAAGCAACTGGCAAAACAGAAGCTCAAAAAGGGGCACTGTTGCATGCAGAACAACAAAGGGTGATGGTAAATCTTTCTAATTTACCATCACATGCCCATTAAGCAATAGGGAGAAGATGCACAACAAAGGCTAGAAATACACGAAAAACTGAGCATCTGAGACATCAACCCAAGAGAAATAAAAATCTACGAGAATCATATTCCAAATTACGTTGACAGATTAGGAAATTTCAAAATTAAAGAACGGGTTCAAATCTAACTGACACAATTGTAACCGAAGCAGCAAACATCAGACAACAAATGTGTCCCAGAAAACTAACCTAAGAATAAAACATCAGACAAGACAGGACTCTGGGTCAAGTGACCACACTTGGGACTAGTGAGCAAATTTTGATTATCTTAGTGAACCTCTCCATTAGCATTACAACAGTTGAAGCATCACAAGCGACAGCGAACAGGGCAAGCCAAGACCAGTGTCAACCGGGGTCACTCGTAACGAGATGCAAATGTAAAGATGCTCCAGAGATCCTCCCCTTCCATCACTCACCTGCTCTCCGGCCTCGGGCGACTTCATCAGGTGTTTCTCCCTGTACAGAGACCACAGACCCACGTTGGGCAAGAAAATGAGCGCCACGGCGAACAAAAAGGCCATCTGCAGGACACGCTTCTGTCTCCTCTTCATCCTGAAGACCCGGACAGAGCCGCTGCAGACGGAGGACAGAGAGGAGCTCTCACTCCGGCCAGGAGAACACACCACCCTCACTTTCTCTCACACACCACGACAAAGTTTCCCCTGAAACAGATGGAGAGAGCGGAGAAAGAGAGAAGAGATTGACAGAGATAGACGGAGAAAGAGAGAGAGAAAACCAGAAAGAAAGAGAGGAGAAAGAGAGAGACAGAAATAGAGAGAGGAGAAAGAGAGAAACAGACAGAAAGAGAGAAGGGAGAAGAGAAAGGTAGAAAGAGAAAGAGAGATACGGAAAGGCAGATAGAGAGAGACAGACAGACAGACAGAGAGACAGAGAGAGAGGAAGGTTACGTACGCCACTTCGAAAGAAGAAGAGAAGACGGTTAATTGTGTTAGCCTCTAGCTCTCCACAGACTCCTCCACTTTCTGCAGTCTAAAAACGAGCAAAAACACTAAACGTTAAGCTTCCTTCGCCTCGTTTGGTCTCTACTACGAGAAAAAAGCAGTAAAAGCACCGTGTCGACGGCAGGTTAGCGTACAATTCGACGACAGAACCCGAGCAGCCCGGACCGAGGCGGTTAGAGATCAGGAGAAATGAAATCGACTCACTGTAGAGGCGTGTTTGCATGTTGACAGACTCACACACTCAACACACACACACACACTCGGTGCTCCGTAATCCTCAGTCTCTCTCCGTGGCGACGGCGCTCAACTCTTCAACGGTTTTAACGGTTTTAATGGCACGAGCTTCTAATCAAATTTGCGAACGGAGGCTAGCGCTCCCGCTCTGGCTGTCCTCGCGCGCTCTCCTTATTTTGTGCGGCGCGTTCCGACTCATTTGCGGCTCGCGGCTCCGCACTTCGTCCTCGCGCGCCTTCCCATTGCCTTGGTGCGTGCGTGCGTGTGTGTGTGTGTGTGTATAAGTGCGCGTGCAGCGTTGAAGCCACGTGCGCGCGCGATGCCCAGCGTCGCTGCAGCTGAACTCTGAGCTGAGGAGTCAACATTGAGAATTATATATGTGTTTATATAGAAATGCTATACAACATAACCATGCATTAACACAAACCCACACAAACACACTGAGGCACACACAAACATACACACACACATATTGAGGCTCACACAAATGCATGCAACCAGTTCAAAGCACATACACTCACATAAGCACAACAAATGCAGACCTTTTCATGCAAATACTCAGAAACACACACACACACACACACACAAACACCCTCTCAGAAACATGTACACAAGCACAGATACAATTGCACCCACACACACATTCACCTCTGGTTTTCCTACCTTCTCAAACTACGTCCCACTGGGTCAGATTTTTCCGACTTTCAGATCTTTTCACTCACGCTCGCAACTCGCCTTTATGTTTTTTTCCTCACTGCCTTCATATTCTTCGTTTCTTTCTAAAGGATGCCGTCTGTCAGTAGGCTATGGGGTTGCTGCTCTAGAGGCCCATGCTTCTTTGAAGTTGCTTATTTATTTATTTGTTTTCGAACTGGATGCTGCGATCCTTGATGGAAATGAAGGTGAGGGAGGAAACAAAGGCTGCCACAGACACTTTGCTTATGAAAGGGATCAGCAGGGGCTACCTAACGTTTATCAGCGCTTTTACAAGTCAGAGAAGATACAGTTGGACAGAACACACTCCCAGCAACATCAGGTTTTATGCCACAGTGTTTCCTATGGATCGCAATAATCAACATATTGGGTTAAATTAGAGTTTCCAAGGCCACCAACAGAGGGGGCCGGTGATCATGCCCTGCTCTGCAAAGGGTCTGAAGCGGCTTATCTGTACGGAGCGATATAACGATTCATAAAGTGGAGAGATAGTGGAAAATTCCATCAATGTATAATTTTGCTTCTATTAATAAGGCTCGCCCAAAGCAGGAGTCATTTCCCTGAGCACACAAGTCGCTTCCGAGCAACCTTGAACCAGAACTTCATGCATAATGACCTTCACTTTATGAGCTGGTGCTCTCTATCAATTTTACACACCAGATATTACTGTATGAAAAGGGACACTTCAGAGGAGGCATCTGCTGCAGTTTTAATGCCCTAAGCAGACCCGTTAGTCTTGATCCTTGAATAGATGGGTAAATGGAGGAAGTCCTGGTGTGTCCAAGAGGCATGTTTGAGGGTCGAGGCAGACAAGATTTAAACTGCAGGATCTATGAACCCGGGAGGTTTAATGGAAAAGACAATTAAAAACATGGTTTTACAAAAATACAAGAATGTACTAATTAGATTAACAAAAACACAAAACACAAAGAGTTTTAAACAAACCATTTCATGATTTTCAAACAAGACTGTTACAAAGACTGTTACTAACCTTGTAGCTCCAAGGAGTGGTCCTACATAATATTTACAAAGAATCCACAAAACACAGACTGAAACACAAGGGGTATAAAGATAGCTTTGTTGCTACAAGTGTGTCAAGACTCAATATTCTTTATTTGTCACTCATAAGTATGATGTAGTGCAATGAGCCACTGAAACATCTGTGAGACTGTGCAATATAGTTACAGTAAATTCAAGGTTAGGTAAACACTGGGCAGGGGCGGAGACAGGAACAAAACACAGGTGAACAAGATAATAAGGTGGTGGGGCTACGGTGGAGCTGAGACCTAAACACACTCACATGGAACACATAAACGACAAGAAATGGAAAAGACAGAGTGAACGTTACACCGAGAGTATCCAGTTTGCTGAGTATGGAAGCACGATCACAGGCTCTCGAACTGAATGTGGTTTGTACCATTATAATTGCTCAGATCAATCAAAACAAGAAAGCATGACCAAGAAAGGATCTTTTATCAAATTCCAAAATAGCCGTTCCTAATAAGGGATCAGAATTGACTGTAGCAATCATTTTGTGAAGTTATGTAGCCCAGTTTATGTAGCACACTGTTTTTTCAGCTTTGAAATGTCTGTTATTGTATTTTTTTGCTGAACAACAGTACATAGCAATGGTGATTAATGCTGACTGTTTTGCAGAATGCAGCTTTATTGCTACAAGCGATTATTCAAGATTCTTTAATTGTCACACAGTTATACAAGTATGATGTATAGTGAAATGTGCAAAATAGTAAAATAAAGATAAAACGAAAGACAAAATCAAAATATGTAGAAAAATGTAATCAAATATATTCAAATAAGCACAAGTGTAAAGAAAAATAATAAACAAGCATTTGCAAATGTGCAGAATAGAGTATGTGCTGTAAAGGACAGTGTCCTAGTTGCTGTTGATGAATGTAGATTATGGTTTTGTTCTCTTTAGGCTACCCTCGTGCAGTTACAATGAGGTGCTTGTTTAGTGATGATCCATGTGTTTTGTTAAGATAAGATACGATAACCCTTTATTAGTCCCAAGTGGGGTGGGGGTGGATTTGCTTTGTTACAATCGCAAATTGGACAGAACAGGAGAAGAAAGTGGAAGCAGCAAAACCTATAGAATAAAAACTACAGAATATAACACAATATAAAAAGAACTGTACACTATGAGAACTGTACATTATGCAAACTGTGTATAAATATATATTTATATATGTGTGTATGTGTCTGTGTGTATATATAAATGTATATGCATGTACACATACTCTTTAGAGAGGTTAGCTCACGTTTAGTAAACAACCGCTCTGTTAATACTCAATAATGGACCCAATTGCTAATAAAACAGTTGCCTAGAAGATGAGGTGGTTGTTTATATCTTCTGCCTCAGTAAGAGATGTCTTACAGTTGAAAGGGATTATATCCTACATATATTATGATTTTCTGTTAATACATTTCTCTCATATCATCTAAAGTACTACACTGTGGGCTTTCATAATTCACAAAAGGTTAGAGAGGTATAAAGTGCCCCAGCATTGAGCTGTATAGCAGTGGAACATCATTCTCTGAAGTAATGGAGCTCCATCCAATATCTTTGTGATGAGAAGTGTTTGTGATGCAGAATTAATGATCCAGCACCAGTACCTGATTTCACTAATGCTTTCATGCAACCAAATCATATATAAAACATGTAAAGCCTTCCCAGAAGAGTGGAGGCTTTTAATGAGGCGAAGCTGTTATAAACTCCCTACTAATAGCCATGAATTCAAAAGAAACGTCAGAAGAGCAGGTGTGAACCTGAAAACATGGGCAAAGATGTTTAGGTGCCTGGCACAAGCCGCTTAGATATAACAGGTGTTATCTGTCCAGAGAGAGAAAACAATGTTGCTTCAGACGGACTAAGATGCAGTCAGGCCATATGTTTCAGCACCATGGACAGCACTGCTATTGCTATTCTACTGCTGGTTTAGCGAAGCATGGGAAATATCCACACTATGCTTGCTGTATCCTTCGATAACTGTTATTACAGTAGCATTTAGCAGACACTTTTATTCAAAGCGACTTCCATTACCTAACCACAGGGGACAGTCTCCCTGGTAAGGGTCTTGCTCAGGAACTCAGTGGCGGTATGAAGAAGGCAGGATTCAAACCCATGACCTCTTGGTCCAGAGGCAAGTATCCTACCCACTAGGCCACCACAACTTCATGCCTGTACAGCATTGTGCATTCGAATGTCTTTTATTCAGTTAAATTCACACCATGGGACAGCGATCCCAACGCATCATCAAAGAGTTTGGTCTCATTTTGCCATTAGATTAGGTAGCTGATCTTTTCAGCCTAGCTTGTGCTAGTGTTGGACACGCCTTACAAATCATTATTATAAATGAATGAATTAAAAAAGCATTTTTCCCATTCAACCTAACAAATTTAGGCTGGAGGTTAGATTTTTTACATAATATTTGAGGGACCAGTTTTCAGTGCTACACCACAGAACTGCACTACACTGCACTCAAGAACTTCTTTGTAAACACAAATTGCTTTACTTTTTTTAAAAGTGGACTAAAGAATTAGTGTCATGTTGTTTACAAATTCCCAAGTACAATTTAGTAATTATAGGGGGAAATTTCAGTGATGATGCAAATGGTTCAAAAATTAGAAAGGCAAGTCGGCTAATGTTACCCTGAAGACTAGAAAACCCACGTGTTGCTTTCTCACGTAAAAATTATTATTATTTGAAATTAATAACTGCAATTCTACAAAAATGAGACTGAATGCCCTCTGCCCTAATATGTGAGCAGAGCATGAAAGGGTAAATTGCCTATAGTTGGAAAGAACTAAAACTCTGTAGGTGTTCATTGAAGACTGCATGTGTTCATTCAGCACTGGGGCTTTTACTGGGTAAATATCACTGAAAGGCTGGAATTAACTTCTGCAAAGACTGAAATTTTGAAAGCGGGCAGAACTCTGTCTCACACTGAGCACCCAGGAGTGGAGTCTAGCCTTTTGACGGGAAGACAGCCTGCAAGTTCTTTTCTCTTTCAGAAGCACACGGACTGAGAAGTAGGTCAGGTGGTCAAGGCCACGGCCTGCACAGACACCTCTGCTGTCTCTCCTCAGCAGCTCAGCAAATATGCAACTCAGGACCTTGAACAGGAGCCATGTGACCAGTAAAGTGTGCTACAGAGGTAAAACTTGTGGGGCTTGTTTGCAGATGCTTATGTAACCAGCAAATAAACATGTCACCTTCTGAAGCACTGCACTTGCTCACACAAGAATCCACTCTAGTATTCCGATACGCGTGTGTTCAGTAGAGGAAGACTGTTTTATATACTGCAATGCTGCACTTCAGGTGTGGATGAGGATGGCTCAGTTCTTGCTAGATTGTTAGATTAAAGTCATGGTTAGTTTTGAGGACATGTTTTTTTCCATAAAAGCTTAAATAAGTAAAGCATTGTTGGTTCAAAAATATGGAAACTATGGAAAATGCAGAAAAATGAGGATACTTGTATATAACTTTTATCATTAAAGTGTAGTTACAATCTTGTCCTGTAGAAAATGGCAAGATGGAATCTGCCACCATGTCAATGATGCTGGAAGAGTTCACGTTTGTGAGGTTTGTAAGGTTAAATGATAGTGTTACATGGTTCAAAAATAAGGAAACTTGCATATAGTGCTACTTAATGAGTTTGTTTATGAGAAATAAAATGCAGAGTATTGTTTGTTATACTAAAGTCACAGTTAGTTTTCAGAATATATTTCAGAATTATTGATAATGAGCATATTTTACCTTAATTTGTGCAGAATTTAGAGGAGAGAAGTATAAAGACAAAATAAAACATATCCGTTTGCTGTGACCCGGAAATTAGGAAAATGAAATTAATCAAAAAAGCATACCAACATCAGCTTGCCCTGTAATTTCCCCTGTGTTGTAAATTAAAAATCCGTTTGGAGAGATTTTATCTAATGGTTAAAACAATTTGTGATTGAAAAAAAGCATTTGTTGTTAGATGATGGATGACAGTCCCAACCCCAAACATCCTTTGTGACATTGCTGTGATTGACTTCAACCCTCCATTAGAAATAATCCAATCATATCCCAGGAGTACATTGACCTTGAGAAGAAGAGAATGGTCTTTCATGTTAATTTGGAGGAGCTACGCATGTTGCATGTTGAGTCATCCACTTGAAAATGCTAATTGTTCTTATAGGAAGCACAATGACAGGCAGTTGAGACCATCAACCATCACTGTCAGGATGGACAGCAACAAAAGCAACCAAACACAAAGTCAGTATAGAAACCTCCTGACTTGCAAGAAGCTGCTTTGGTAGATGCTGGCCATACGAAACTCCAGCACACCAGGAACCACAAAATCAGGAGAGGAACATCAACCACGGGAGGGCAGATGATCCACACAGCAGGAAAAAAACAACTGCTATGGAAAATATAGAGTAGAAATCTGCGATAGATCTTAAAGAGAGACACATTCAGCTGAGAATCAACAGAACAAATTTAAAACACCATTCCAAAGTACTTAGAACTCAGAGTGTATCAGTAAACATTGACTTCAGTAAATATAACCGGTGTAGAACAGTCTAGAACCGGCGTTTACCCTCAGAACTCAGAGTGTATCAGTAAACTCT
>JBBPDC010000149.1:1061367-1071930 GCA_037974485.1 Hemigrammopetersius urotaenia | reverse complement strand
CTCTCTCTCTCTCTCTCTCTCTCTCTCACACACACACACACACACACACACACACACACACACACACACACACACTCTATCTCTCTCTCTCTCTCACACACACACTCACTCTCTCTCTCTCTCTTTATTTCTGGCTCTCTCTCTCTCTCCCTCTCCCTCTATGTCTGTCTGTCTCTCTCTCTCTCTCTGTAGGTTTCTCACTCTGTCTCTCTCTACCTCTTGAATTAGTAAAGCTTTATGCTTCAGCCCTGCCATCAGTGAGCAGCTGGGAGAAGAGCAGGTTTCTGGGCGGGAAAGCTATGTGTGTGTGTGTTAACCCCTGCAGCGATGGCCCAACTAGCAAAGCTCTGAGACACAGTGGGGGAGACTCCTGAATTAGACCTGCATTTAAAGAAACAGTCCATGCAAAAACATTTCATGGCTTTAAAAAATGCCCCTAACGTTAAAAATGATTGTGAGATTTTATTAATAGTCATTTTAGACCCTTTCTACTGGCCTGTTCATCATAAACGACGAACGATCATGCTCGCACGATGCACGATAGGAGCTTATCGACATAAATAACTGCTGTTTGATTGAAATCTCACATCTCAATTAGTAACCTGTAACTTTATACACATATATCATTTGCTATCTAGCCCAAGGAAGTGGTCCTTGAAATAACCTCACTGTACTACCTCCTTTGTTCTTCCTCATTCTGGAAAATCCTCAGGTGATAAAACATTGTGACGTTTGGTTCCATTCACCACCACTGCGGGTTCCTGTTGTGTCTTTCTACAATGAACCATTATCACAGCCAACCACTGAGAATTATTAAATTCTAAAGACTTTTTTATAAAAAGTTGTGGAATTTCCCTTTAAACGAACCGGTTCAGTAGAAAATACTCGTTTCATTCGACTCCCAAATGAATCGTGTTGTCCGAACCGGTTCTTTTTATGCACTGTTCGGCCGGTGTCCAAATGAATCAAATGATTCGGAGCATCTATGCATCGTTCATTCTAATCAGAGCCCAAAGATTCATAATTAGATCCGAAGAGTGACCTCTAATGAACTAATCTTAAAGTGTTATAATAAATATAATGATCTTAAAGTCTTATAATATCATGAGTTTAACTCTTTAAATTGGTCGTGCTTGTGCATTTCAGGTCAGCTTGGGCTCCACTCTTTCTGCTGAAACCTGAGTTTTCTGGATCCAGAGTCTGGAGGAGCCAAATTGAATCAAGGACTCGTTTGAAACGAACTCTCCCCTAACCTGGTTGTTCGGAGGAATCGGCTCTGTAAAATGAATCACTCATTTGCAACCACTCACCTAATGCTCGCCTTACCTGCGCGCCTCGTGCACGCGCAATCTACCCCCACCACCCCGACACACACACACACACACACACACACACACATACATATATATACACACACACACACACTCGGTGCAGTAGGCGGGGCGGATGACGTAGCTCACTCCGGGCTCGGGGTGTTTTTTTTTTTTAGAGCAGTCTGCAGTCGCCAGGCTCCCAACACACACACACGCACACTCACGCGCACGCGTAAGTAACCCTTTCAGGCCGCGCGTAACTCGTTGACAGGATCTTTTGGAGCTTTGTTTTCGTTTGCTTTTCTTTTTTTTCTCTCTCTCTTCTCCTCCTCCCAGCGCGTGATGTACGCAGCACGGAGCTCAAACTAGTGGACTGGTGGGCGCGCGCGCCGGAGAGAGAGAGAGAGAGGGAGAGGAGCAGAAGCGACGAGGGGAAACTTCAGCCCACTGGATTACACGGAGCTCCGGAGACACCTGACAACACCTGGATGTCTTAATTAAGGTAAAGCGGGCGCGCGCCTGTGTTTGTGCTCTCTGATGGGGGAGTGAGTGAGTGAGTGGGGGGTAAACGGGGGCTGCACTCATTTAAAGTGATGACACCGCGAGAGGAGCACCGACATCACAGCCGCGCGCGCGTCCTTCACTTTCGGTGCTCGTGCATCTCCGCGCGACACGACACGGAGACAGCCCGCGTGCACCAACTTCAGACCCTCCGAGCAGCAACAACTCCAAGTTGATGGTGCATTCTCTCTCTCTCTCTCTCTCTCTCTCTCTCTCTCTGTCTCTCTCCCTCGGTAGATCGCAGGGTGCCACCGTGCCCCCTCTCCGGCCACCCTGTATACCCGGTCGCGCGCTCCGTGTCGCCCTTTAAAGGCAGCGCGCGCGGTGTCTCGAGCCGCGGTCGAGCTGAGCTCGCGCTATAACCAACTGCGTCACTGTCACAACCGTGCGCGAGAAAATAAAGTAGCGCTGCTTTGCTTCAGTGCAAAAGTTATTTTCTCCCCCCGCGTGGAGTTTATTATTTATTTATCTGTCTATTAATTAGTATCACTGCTGTTAGTACTGTGGTGTTATTTTTTTGCACGTGGTGCGCGCGAGCAGTGTCAACAGCCAGTAAACTTTAGGGCGACGTTCTGTCCGGCGCGCGGGGCAAGGTGGGGGAGGAGGGGTGTTTGGGGAGGCGGTGGGGTACAACGTCATGGGTTTAAAGTCGTACTATCACGTGCAACAGCTTGCGATTTACCTCCCCTGGTGGGGGTGCACGCGATCACTTTATTATTATCATTATTATTATTATTTAAATGCACAAGGCATGTCGCCCCTTCAGCCCGGCCCGGCACGGCTCGCGCTTGTTTTCGAGCGCCCCGATTGGCGCACGCGCTCCGAACTTGTGCTGTCAACTTATTATTGTAGGGTCGAACAGAAACTCCTTATTAACTTTAAGAGCGCGTTTGAGAATCCACGAAATTCCCAATCAGCCCCCCGCCCCTCTAATAAATACCCCCTATATGGAAATGACTGTAATTTCCTTAATTAGTTGTAATTAAGTTGCATAATGTTTGTGTATCACCTGTTCAGGACTGAAGAACGATAATGACTGATATGTCACAGGGGGTCCAGTAAAGTGGTATTTTTATACCAGTAATTCCTGACCCTCAAGACTTACATATTAGATTTTACAGTAGTTACTACACACTTTACTGCTGTTCTTTAATGGGGTTTGAATTCAGTATATTTTATGGACTCTATGTGGCATGTGTGGTGTTGTTCTGGCACAAATGATGCATCATTATTATAATGGTAGACAACTCTGGTCAAAGTGTGTATATTAATGATCTCTGTAGATATGTCTATATGTATATTTATTCAAATTAGTCCCCAAGTGACACATTATTACTGATGTTCTGGCCCACAGATGTGCTAATCTCCAGCCACAGACGACTGTACTACACATCCTGTATTCATGCATGCACCGCTAATAGTGATGTACTCTCTTTTACACACTGTGTAATACGGTAGTATGTGTTTGAGATTGAGGCATGTCCTGGATGCCTCGCTAATTAGCTGATGAGTTGAATCAGGTGTGTTTAATGAGGCCGGGCTTTGGCCTGCAGTGACTTAGGGCCTTAGAGTGCCTAAACATTCGCTATGTGCTGCACCCTGTGTTGTGTTGCACTGCAGAAAGCATTCTCTTATTCTCAGATGAAACCATTGATAATTTCAGCATTTATATTCCTATCTGTCACTCTAAACAGCTGTATAGTGATAAAGAACACCCAACACATTACACACTGTGAAAAAAATCACTGTTTTTAAAAAAAAACTAAAACGTGTTTTTAATTTTTTAACACCTTCCAGGTTTATCAAATGATCCAGGCATGGAGGCCAAAAGATACCAAAGTTTTTACGAAGGTACAGATACCGAAAACGGACGGGCCCAGGCGCCAGGGTCTATGGAGTACTGCAGCACAGCAGAGGACAGCGGCCTGATGAACAGTGACGTCCTGATGGATATCGTGAATGGGAGCAATGCGTCTACTTCACCAGCACCTGCCTGTAAGGAGAGCGGCGGAAAGAAGACGGAGACGCCAGTATTTCAGCTCAACCCGAACCAGGCGCTTGGCTTCCCTGTGTTCAACTCCCTCCACGGCCGCAAAGCAGAAGCAGACTCTAAAGAGCTCTCCAAAACTGTGGCCGAGTCCATGGGACTGTACATGAATGCTGTCAGGGAGGCGGAGTTTGCCTTTGGCCAGCAGGGACCGCCTGCAGGGTGCCAGGGTAGCCCTGGGAAACTGTACCCTCTGTGTGGTCGAGCGATTGAGGACAATCAATCTGGAACTGCGGGGAGCCCCAATATGAAAGCGCCACCAGCACCATTCCCAGCCATGTCTCAGCTGCCCAATGGCAACCTTGGGGACTGCGTCATAGGCACCGCACCAACACCATCCGCTCTGGCCACGGCTCTGTCCAGAACTATTGAAAACTCCAGCAAAATCTCCAGCCCTACTGGCAACAACATGGTGACTTCCACCACCAGTCCCACCTACTTTGGCACCAACTGCCCTTCCATCGGCAGCCCGGCGAGCTTGGGGCCAGTTGGTTCGAGCCTGGCTGCAGGTCACCGGCCCAACTCCAGCACCTGCAGCCCGGTGGAGTCCAGCACTGTTGGGTCTCCACCACTGGCCAGTCCCTTGAACGTGATGAAGTCGCCCATCTCAAGCCCCCAGAGCATGGGAAGTGTGAGGACACCACCGTCCTGCAGCACCCACATGAGGTCGTCCGTGTCCAGCCCCACGGGGAGCAGCAGCAACCTGAGGCCGTCCATGTCCAGTCCACCCACTGCGGGATCCCTGGCAATGTCCAGTCCCAGAAACCCGTCCAGGAGCTTCTCCGTCTCAAGCCCTCCAAGCGGCCTGGGTTTAGTCCAGAATGATGTCCACAGCCCGGAGGCCCATGAGCACGACTTCAAAGGCTTTGAGTTCCCCAAGGTGGAGAGCATAGACGGGGAGATCTTTAACATAGGCCTGGACTCCATGGGGATGGTAAAGTACATTAAAAACGAGCCAGACACCGATTACAGGAGCATGTGTCTGGGTGGCGGTAAAGGCAACATGTCGCACTCGCAGTTTGTGCCTCAGATTAAGACTGAGCCCAACCCTGACATGACTTGCTCGGACATTCACTATGCCGAACCACAACATGCCATGGGACTCTTCCCTGCATCAGAGACCACCTACTTGTCCTTGAGGGATAACATAGATGAATACAGTCTTTCTGGGATTCTGGGACCTCCTGTTTCTTCTCTTAATGGCAACTATGAGCCTGGCGTGTTTCCTAACAATGACCTACCCAAGGGGATTAAACAGGAGACCAACGATGGCAGCTATTACCAAGAGAATAATAACGTTCCCATGTCGGCTATTGTCGGTGTTAATTCGGGTGGACACTCATTTCATTACCAGATCGGAGCGCAAGGAACAATGTCATTTTCGCGGCACGACGTACGGGACCAGACGAACCCCTTGTTAAACCTAATTTCTCCCGTTACTGCGCTAATGGAATCGTGGAAAACACGCCCGCTCCTGTCACAGGGGCCCCGAGCAGATGACTACCCAGGCCCCGGCTGCCTCTCAGACACCATGGCAAGGTAAGGGGCAGGCGGTGCTGAGCTTTCTGGTTTCTTTTCTTCTCTTTTCTCTCGAAAGAAAGACAAAGTGACAAAGTGGTGGCATGCATTATGCATCTACAAGGTAGCGCTAAATTCACATCGCAAGCAGTTTCTGTAATGTTGTGATTTCTGTTGCTTTCATTATCATCCGCTTCAGGTAACTTTGTGACACTTTTATTTGTGAAACTGCCAGTGTTTCACAAGCATACATTTCTCCGTGGGAGAAGAAAAAAGTCTTTCTGTTAACTGGCATGGCTGATACATTTTGGCATTCCTGTTATTACTTGGATAAATTTGCTGAAAGATTTGCACATCCGTAGCATAATCTCATTAGAAATACTTCAGAAAATGAAAAATATTGCTGTGAGAGAGAAACCCAAGCATGCGTTCGGATGCACGCAAGAATGGTTGAGAGGAGCAGTCTTTTTGCTCGGGGAGCAGATTGCTGTGGTGAGGCAATATCATGGAGATTTGGGATCCTTCTAGGTAATCTTCTGATTGAAAAATACAAATAAGGACGCATATCTGTTTCAATGTTGCTTTTGTTTCATTCTCAATGCTTCATGTACGTGGGTTCACTAACTTTTTAACAAAACTGTTAAATTTTGCATCTATATGTTGACCTTCACTGTAAACACAAAACAGTGTTTTCCTCCTAGTCAGGGTCTATGTGTGCACCACACTTCCCTTTACTGTACTGTTATCAAGAGGTTTCACAGAAACTCTTTATGAGTTTATGAGGCCCCTTTGTAGCTGCATCATAAATAATGAATGCTGGTGAACATGCTCCTTTTCTGCTATACAGAGACATAAACAGTCATGGGTGGAGCGGCCAAATAAAAACAAACCGTGCAAGAGAGAGTGAAAATAAAGGAGGCGGAGGGGGTGGGGGGTTGTGGAGGGTGGTGTTTTGGAGGTGGCCAAATGTGTGTGTGCCAATAGACTTTAGTGTTTAGGCCAAAATAAGAGGTTAAGCACCTTTTCCTCTAACCCGGCTGTCTGTCCAGCGCTTCAGTGGTCAGTGGTTGCAAAACGCTTCTCTAGAATCCAGGAAAATAAAACAAAACAGCCATAAAGCGGCCTGCATCTGGGCCACTGCTGGGATATTATGTGAAGTGGTTATGTAATCCTGGAGCATGGAGCGGAGCAGAACTTTGTTTACACTGACTCAAAAGATAAGGTACTGTACGTGGGTTTGAGTGCTGGGCTGCCACCAGCTTTACTATTCTGGGCAGACGACTGATCCGATAAAACATATCTGCTGATTATTGGAGTCATAAATGTATGGGTTGCGGAAAGTATGCTTCCTGGTTGCATAATGTTTATGAGCTCGCTGCAGGAAGTCTTAAAACAGGGCTGTAAATGGTCTGGCTAACTCCAAGCCACACAGGACCACGGTACCTACTCCCAGTCCTCATATACCTGATCGTCAGGCTCTCATGATCTGGGATCGTAACAGAAAACAGTATATTAACATCTATATGACCCTAAATGACTTATAGTAGAGGTAAGGTGTGCTTTTTTGGCACAGTCACTGTAAGTGGAGCCTGTATAAGGGGAGCTTAATCCTGCAGAGACCACAAAACCTGACCTGCTGTTCCAAAGATCTGCTATATTGACATACTGACTCAAGTTGCTAGGTGTGAGTTTTAATTGGTTAGCCAATGGTTTGGTCGCCTATTTCATCCGCAAGGGATTGGTGGGCAACCAGTTTTACTGGCTAGCACATGCTATTGCTAAATAACTTTACTGTATTATGTGCCGTGTGAAATGTCATTATTTGTCAATATTACGGATCTCTATTACGTGCAATATCGTAAGCAGTATAGAGAACAAAAGTCACTTAACTGTAATTTTTCTATAGTATTGATACCCAGTATTTGTTTATATAGCATAGTGTATTTCATATAGAGCAGTTTTTATTTGTTTTTTTTTATGCTACATTATTCTTGTCTCTCTGTGTGAAATGTAAGCAGTTTCTTCCGGGATCAATAACGTTTTCTGATTCTGGTTCTGATTCGGATGTGAGATCACTCGCAGTAGCGACGTCCCGAACAGCGTAGGAGCTACAAACATCAGCCGTGCTATAAAGTCAGGCTACAAACTCAGGCCTCTCTGCCCGTGAGGCTAACTGAGGAGTAAGACTGAGCATGTGATGGGTTTAGTGACTTCTGGAATGCATCTCCCTTTGATGCTATTCTGGAAGAGAGCGTTCGCTATGAGACCAGGCCGCTAGCTCTCATGTGCTCCAAAACAGTTAGCCAGGCACTCATTCAAAATAGCATTAGCAAGTCACGCATGTCCGCTAAAGCTGGCTAATGATACCAGTAGCAGGAAAGGAGCTTCTATAGAATTGCTACCCACCAAAGTAGGAGGTCAAACGCAAGAAAATAAAAGGTAAAGGTAGCAATTACATTTCATCCTTCAGGGGGCGGAGTCTCCCTGGAGCAACTTGGGGTTAAGAGTCTTGCTCAGGGACCCAGTGGTGGTCTGCTGCAGGTAGGATTTGAACCCATTGCCTCACTAGGCCACCACCACCCTGGGTTTGGGTGATGCTCTTATCGAGAGTGACTTACGGTCATTAGTGACAGGGACAGTCCCCTGGGAGACACTGAGGGTTAAGTGTCTCACTCAAGGACACAATGGTAGAAAGTGGGGGGGGGGGGGTTTGAAGTTGCAACTTTGAGGCCATTGGGTTCACAGCCAAGTGTTTTACCCACCAGGCTCCTCCCACCCCAGTGTTCTTGGCTGTAATGTGACAAAATACATATTTACAGCATTTACCAGGCACTTTTATCCAAAGCAACTTCCATTCCCTAACTACAGGGGGCAGTCTGGAGCAACTTGGGGTTTTGGTTCTATCTCAGGAACCCAGTGGTATGCTTAAGGTAGGATTCGAACCCATGACCACTTGGTCCAGAGGCAAGTATCCTACCCACTAGGCTCCACCACCCCATGAGTAGAAAAAGCATTACCCGACGCCTTTTCCACTCATCTTCTAAATGGCAATTTTTAGATTAAAGCCCTTAATTTAAGTGGCCCCTTTTGTATCTAAGAGGATATGAGTTACGTAGCTGGTCCTGTACCAGTAGTTTGGGTATGACTTCTGTTCAGCCACAAATTATTAATATATTCATTTCCATAGCTGTCCCCACGCAGACGGTTCCACGCGCAGGTTGGAGTGTAATGAAGGCGTCCCACTGTAATATCCTCTAAGCTGAACGACCTCATTTGACTCAGTCTGCCTATACAAATCTCTCCTCTCCTCGATTGGGGGGGAGGGGGTGTTTGCTGACTCATGATTAAAAGAAATCCATGGCCTCAAAGGGCTAACAGTAAGAATAATTAGGCCCTGAGTGTAAGCCATAATGAATTCGATTGTTGTTCTTGTTATGGTTGCATGACTTTGCTGGGTTTGAGTCAATAGCCGCCAGAGTCGGAGCGAAATATGAGCGAGTGATAGCAGCGGGAGACTCTGTTGGTCAAAGTTTTCCCTTTCGCTCTGAGGCAGCGTCAGAAATAACCGGCGCAAAAACGCCCTTTTGTGTGGCTGAAACAGACCGTATCCGCTTCTGTCCGGTCGGTGATGTGGATGTTGTGTTTAATGGGTATTTTGTAGTGACCTCCTGATACAATATTATCACGATACCTACTTGCCAGTCCTATATACGTATTACGATTCTGTACGTCTGGCAATTCTATTCTGTACCTATTGCAATAATTTTTTTGAAAAAAAGTCGAAATAACGATTTCCCACCTCAAAAACCCACCAAACTTCAATTACAACTGGATGAATTTTATCCTAAAATCAGAAGTCTACATTTTCTGCTGTTGTCATGGCATAAATGACACCTAACCTAATGTTCGCATGTGGTTTAATGTTTGGAATCTAGTTTTTATGCAAAAACAAGAGCTGGTCATGTTGCTCCTCTGGGCGGTGTAGCCTCCTAATAACAGTTTTTTTACGCCTCAAAAAGAACGTTTTTCCACCTCGAATTTAAACATGTTTAACGTGTAAATGAAAAAAAGAGTCGATACATAAATCAGCATAAAAGAATCGTGATACTTAATAAAAAACGATGTTTTGTATTTTTGTTCAGACGAAGATCAGGATCCAGGTCAGTTTATCTGACCCTGGAGAATCCGAGTTCAGGGATCGGCGCGTCAGGCCTGAGGCCTCCAGTGCCGAAGCGCTGCAGGACGGTAGAGACTGAAGTGCAGCAGAGTGTAGATCTTTTTACCCTGCAATCTGTTGCAATCAGACTTGGGGCGAGTCCCAGGGCGGTTGTGGCGCTGATTCAGCCACTCCTGAGGTTTAAGGGGCAACTAGCACCCGGAGCGGAGTGCGGGGCCTGGAGGAGGAGGGATATGGCTGTTACCTTGAAGGCGACCCATATGGCGGAGTCAGAGCCGCCGCCAGATCATAGACGCGTCCCGGACTAATGAGATCCAGCTTAGCTAGAATGTCACACTGGATGACAGTCAGAGGTGAGGTGGCCCGATGCCATGCTGGCGACGCTTTGTGCCTGCATATACACACACACACACACACACTCTCTCTCTCTCTCTCTCTCTCTATCCCACTTTTACCCCTCCTCTATCTGTTTTTCTAATATTTTGCCTACTCTCTCTCTCTTTCTCTCTCATTCTCTCTCTCTTTCTTTTTCTCTCTCTTTCTCATTCTCTCTCTCTCACTCTCTCACTCTCATTCTCTCTCTCTCTCATTCTCTTTCTCTCTCTCTCTCTCTCTCTCTCTCTCTCATGCTCTCTCTCTTTCTCTTTCAGTGTATGCCACCTCTCTCCTCACTTTATCACTTTTTGCCCTCCCTGCTCTTTCTCTCTCTCTCTATGTGTTTCTCACTCTCTCTGTCTCTCTCTCTCTCTCTTTTTTTTTCTTTCTTTCTCACTTCGCTGTTCCATTTTTTTGGCCTCCGCTCTCTCTGTTTTCTCTTGAATTTTTTTTACTTCCTATCCCTCCTTCCCCCGTCCTCTTCCTTCCTTTGCTTTCTCTCAGTTTCACTCCATCTCCCCTCACTCTATCCCTGCATCGCTTCTGTGGGGAGGGGGGGGGGGGGGGGGGGG
>JBBPDC010000149.1:1043042-1053890 GCA_037974485.1 Hemigrammopetersius urotaenia | reverse complement strand
AGGCGGTGATCAGTATACTGGTGGTGCTGAATGCTGAGTGGGCGGAGCTCCTTTATCTAGACTCCTTATATCTTTAGACACTTTGCAGCCTGTCAGTAAAACATTTGTCTCAATTGTTTTCATTTAATCGACTCAGTGTGACACACACAGGCATTCAATAGGCATAAAATTGTATTTCTGAACCAGCGAGGTTATTTGAAACAACATATGAAGAAATGAAGGGTGGCTCAGGATTTTTGCATGATACTGTACGTACAAGTGGGGCTCCGGAAGCACCTTAGAGCTCCGAGCCGTCTGTCTGGAGGAGAGCCGTTTGTTTTCCCAGTAATATGGAGATACAGTGGATGTAGTTGAAACTGTACGGAAGATCAGACAAAGAAGAGCTGTTTTACGAACATCCACCTGCGTTTTTGTTTTTTTGTTTTTTTTTACATGCCTCAACAGATCAGAAAACCCTCGCAGTTCCACAATATACACACTACTGGGCAAGACTCCAGTGCACAGAGCCCACACAAATAGCTCCTGCATGCAGCGCGCCTGTGGGGACTGACTGTTAGTTATACATGTATAAAACATTATTGGAGAAAGGCGGGGGGGCGGGGGGTGGAGAGAAAAGAAATCCCAACTGAAATTCCTTGAGACTGAATTCATTCCAGCTAATGGGATTAAATGAGGCCCACTCGTTGGCCTACATACGTATTTATGTTGTACTTGGGGCGCTTAATGCGAATGACATTGATCTGATGAGACTGACATTTAAGCCTTCAAATCTGGAAGGGCCGCTATGAAGGGCTTTGGACGGAGGAAGGATAGAGGAGATACGGAAAGTGGACGAGAATAGAGGAATGACATTGCGGTTCTTTGTCGGAGAACGCGTCGACGTGTCAATTACAAAGTGTCAGTTTTATCTCCTAAGTCAGCACTTTCCGTGTGTTTTTTTTTTCCTCCTTAGCTCCGTTCTCCGCTTCACATGAGAATACGGTTTTTTTTCTCTCTCTCTCTCCATGAAACAGGTTCCTCGACAACTTTGTGGAGGAAAAGTTTCTTCTCGCTTTCACACTCTCGCTCTTGTTCTCCCCCTCGGCTCGTGTGTGAAGGTACTGCTCGGCGGCGCCAATGTTTATTCACTTGACCTAGAAACTGCACATAGCTGGAGTTTGGGAGAGACTGTACAGTCTCTCGCTCGAATAAGTCATATTTAATTCCCAGCCGTAAATGGGTTACGCGGCGGGCGAATGCGCGAGCCCCCGTCACATGAAAGGTCTTGGGTTTCTTTGCAATGTTTGTCTAGATTACTGCGGTTGAGGAGATTAGGCCTAGATTAGGTGCACACTGCTGAAAAGTGAATGATTCTAATCTGTTATCAAGGCTATGAGCTTTGTAATTAGTCATCAGCCAAACAGGAGGAAAGACCTGCTACGAACAATACAGACCCATCCAGGCTTCCTCTTATGCATGGATTCAAGATTCAGTGTGTTTATTTTTTCATATACACAGATATACATGTGCAGTGTGAAGTGTAATGTAACCTTGAATCAGTGTAGATTACATTTCCCTGGGAAAGTGTGGTTGCTATAAAACCAAGGACGACTGAAAACAGGTGGAGCGAGCTGCTCTTGCCCAATAACGGGTGGGTAAAGCACACCTGGCCGCATTCATGGGCTGATTTCTTTAAATTAAACAGCGACGAACAACGACTTTTTTTATTACTGACCGGAGCTTTAATGTCTTGAACTTTGTTCATGTGTGTTCAGCTCCGAAGACTGATGTGTTTCTCCATGATTTGTCGCTTTCTGGCCGCCATAGCTGTGACATCACAGACTCTCTCTCCATCACACACTTTTAAGGCAACTGGAGGTTCTGCTCTCTCTCTCCATTCATAACAGACACAGCAACACAAAAATCACAAAGTTTTGATCAATACTCTCCCCCTGAGCAACCATTCAAAAATCTGAATACACGAATATATATATAAATAACAATAGTGTGATAATGGAAACGTAGAATAACAGCATAATCTGACAAATAAACGTAATATGAATATAACAGTATATACAAAATACTGACAAAGTTTCTGGATATTTACAGTGGAGACTAAATAGAATATGGTTTGTTGGTCACCGGTTCATGGAAACATGTCAGTATTTGGTCTGACTGAGTTTATCGTTGCCAAATCAAATGCAGGAACACCTATTACTTTTTCATCCTCTCTATGTTAAACAGAGATGGAGCTGATAGTGCTATTTGTCTTTGCTTCGATTAAAGGATAAATTCAGGCCTCAGTGCTAATTACAGCTTTACGTTATGGATAAATTCTCAGTATTGTGATTTACTGCTACATACTGCGATTGTGGTGACTTTCAAAATATTAAAGGGCCCATATGCTAACTTTTCTTAAGCGTCTGTAACTATTGTTGGTGCATTCACCCCCATGTCCGTTCAGTCCATTAATGAGTAATAAGTTACAAAAACAGCCGATTTTTAAATATGTTTTTGTGATGTCACAAAGTCAACTATAGCAGTTTATCCCCACCAATTAATGCACCAATTCTTTAACACATTTAGTAAAGTGTGAAAATAATTACATGAAGATCTCAATTCAACAGAACACCCAGTAACTCACCTGGAGCTGTGACTGGTAACCCTGTGATTGGTTTGCATATTGTAGCAAATGCAAATGAGATTTCAAGAGCAAAGACCGATTAGCAGACGATCAATTGTGCCCAAGGCATTTAGTCCAGGAATCAGGCTCAGGACAGCACTTGACTAAGTACCTGCGCAGAGTGAAAGTGTTGTTGTGTTTTGTATAAAAATGCCTATTTTTATAGTGTAAACCCTAAATATGCCCCCAAACCTGCTCTCAAAAACACTTTAATTTCATGTTAACTCAGTTTAATACATTACCCTTAAAGAAAATGTAAAGGTAAATAAATAATCAGAATCAGAAAACTTTATTGCTTAAAAAACCAGTAGCATTAGCGGTTAGCATTACCAGTTTGTGGCGAGCGAAAACAAAGACTCGTACACAAAAGAAACATTGAAACAACTCTCTCTACCCACATGTTACTAATGCTAATTAATTTTAAATACTAAATAAAGTGAGATAACTGTTGAAAATTTGGAGGTGGGGAGTTAAAACACTAAAATACGAGGACAAGACATGGAGCAGTCATGCTACATGCTGCAGCAGCTTCTTCTTCTTTTTATGGTGGTTGAAAACTTTTCAGTGTATTACTGCCATCGCTGGACTGGAGGTGGTAATACAGTCTGGTTTCTAGAAATAGACTGAAATAGACTGAACACGCGAATGCCGATCTGCGTAAAACTTACTGCGTTACTGTATATATTTAACCCTTCATAGTTTTTTAACAGTTCTACTTGTTGCTGCATGAGTTTTTTTTAACTCTGTTGTGGAGTTTTATGATATCCAGTCCTGTTGTGCTGTCTGACTTCAGAGCAGCTAAACATCTCGTCAGCGGGACGATGTTCCCCTCGAAGTTTGGCGTCACTCCTTCGACTTTGACTTGGTTTCAGTGCCACAGTAGTTATCAGTGAATATGAGGGCATGATAAATACATTTATTAAAGTGTGTAATGAAAACAAGTGTGTAATGATGGTGTCACTTTGACACATGTCAGTTATGCTCTATAGTTGTCTGTAGGGATGGTGGTGGACTAGAGGGTAGGACACTTGCCTCTGAACCAAGAGGTTATGGGTTCGTATCCTATCTTCAGAACACCACCCTGATCAAGACCCTTAACCCTGAGTTGCTCCAGAGAGACTGCCCCCTGTAGTTAGGGAATGGAAGTGGCTTTGGTTAAAAGCGTCTGATAAATATTGTAAATGTAGACTGGTTATACAGCGTTGCTTGTCAAATGCTGACCGTGTGTTTTTTGTTGTCCTGGACGTCAGGTGATGTGTCAATTGTTTGGTGTAAAGATGGTGGCTTATCTCCTTTAATCCTGAATCTCCATTAATGTGCATCAACAAATGTTAACAAGTTGAGAGAATCTGTAACAGTGCAGGTCTGACTCCTGTTAACTCCCGACTGTCCTTTAACTTTTAATGCACTCGTTACTGTTTCATCGTTAAATATCTCGTTAAGTATTCTGACATCTGACTGGTGATTCACCTTATAATTATAATTACATTAGGTGTCTTTTTATAGGTCATTACTGATGAGTTAAAAAACATTTTTCGGGCTGATACAGGAACTCAGATGTTGAATGTAATGTAAATGCATTTGTTAGCAAAGGGCATTTTTAGTGAATGTAGAAAAACGGTTTTGATCTGTTGTGTATATTCGATCAAGATTACTAGATTACAAGATTAGTCTTAAGAAGACTAATATGAAAACGTGTTCAAAGTAAAGCATGACATACGTACTCAGTGTTGAAAAAGTGTACAGAGGAAGATTGTGGAAGCCAGTGGGAGCTGGAGCAGCTGCCCCTTGGCTCCAGTTAGAGGTCTGCTTAGAGTCAACAGGTTTTTCGGTGTGATTCTCTGTGGGAATCGGCTGTATGATGCAGTTGTGTTGGAAAAGAGGTGGCGTATTCCTTCAAGATGAGAATTGTGAGGCGGTATTGCCGTTTACAGACAGCCCCCATCTGTTCACTAGCAGGCTGCATTAAAGCGCCTTTCCTCGCCGCGCCTCCACAAACCTACTGCACACACCCGCTGACCTTTTTAATGATTGCTGTGACAACAATCTGAGCCCGATTATCCAATTAGGTCTCAGAAATTAAATAAGCAGTGGACTCATCGTGTTTCACCGTGATCCGCGCTGTTGTTGTTTCCCAAGCCCCGCCCTTTCGCACTTTCAAAGCTTCCCTGGGGGGATTAACCCTTTAAACCCTGAACACCTCTAAAGACTCCAGTTCCTCACTGTCAAGACTAACAGGAATAACTGAATAGTAAGGATTCGTGTAAAACGTCTTTTAAAGGGGATAATACTAAAGGGATAGAACTAAATAAAGATGGCTAAAGTGTCCAAACTCAGTTCTTGTATTAGCTGCACGAATTTTCAACTCACAGTCGATTAAAAACCATCCAATTAGCATGTATCCACATTTTAAACCTGCTGTAGTCTACTTCTGCCTATTTATCCTGAACTGCAATACAGCACATTCAAGCATAATGGAAAAGTACATAAAATCACACAAGCATCAAAGAAAAACAAGAAAAAATGCAACTAGGACATGCATGCAGGAAAATGCATGTAGGACATGCACCCTTTAAAGTAGGACATGTAGGACATGCACCCTTTAAAGTAGGACATGTAGGACATGCACCCTTTAAAGTAGGACATGTAGGACATGGGCTCTGTAAAGTAGGACATGTAGGACATGGGCTCTTGAAAGTAGGACATGTAGGACATGGGCTCTTGAAAGTAGGACATGTAGGACATGGGCTCTTGAAAGTAGGACATGTAGGATAGACTAAAAATATTTTATTGATTACCAGAGTCTTTTATTTTGAAAAAAACGTTCGTCGAGGTCATGTGACGTGGTACATAAGAAACGTAGCCCACAAGCTAGTAAAAATGAATAAAAAACAAATGCACTGTTTTTAGTTGTATCTGTACCGGTCCACGAAGATATTGTTTTGCATAAAACTGGTCCGTGGCTCAAAACAGGTTGTGGATCGCTGGGATTGAAGTTTTTATCCGATAAAAAGTGATTTTAAGGGAAGAAACACGGTTGAATAAGAAATGTGCAGAATGTCAAAACCCCACTCTTTCTGCGGACGCAGCTCCTTTGTGGTACACAGGAAAGGAGCTAAAGAGGGAACCGTACTGCGCTTGAAATGAATTGTGTTTTGAAATGGAGCTGTATTTACCGACAGAGTGACTTTGATGCGAGAGTGGCGCGATGCAGGCGGATCACGAGGGCTGGCTGGTTCCGGTAGATTTAGCCTGAGTTTCGTGGTGTTTTTCTGAAGGCCTTTACCAGGCATTCCTCGCTGATCTCCTATCTGCCTCTTACTCATTCTGTTTGCAGATTACCCTGCTGTAATCCAATTACACTTCTTAGGCTTTCTTTAGCCAGCCACGCTGAGGTTTGCAGCAGCAGCACTCCTCTAGCATGCAAGAAAGACAGGAGGCAATAAAACAGACAGAAACATTGTTGCTGTTCTGTTGTTGTTGCTATTCTGTTGTTGTTGCTGTCCTGTTGTTGTTGCTGTTCTGTTGTTGTTGTTCTGTTGTTGTTAATCTTTATTATCTCTATTACTGTTATTATAGAGAAAATGAACTGAAACTAGTCACCAGAGATCACTGGAATGCTGCTAATGGCTAACTATCGACTGCTTTAATTAATTCATAGCAACTTTAACATGAACTAAAAGAAATGACAAAAAATTAAGCGAAGTGGGGAAATCAACAATTAACTGCAATCAGAACGTTGTGGGTTCAAATCCCAACTGCTAGTGTCATCACTGAGGTTCCCTTGAGCAATTTGGTGAATGGGTTAAAAACAGAGTAGGAATGTCACACTGTGAGCTGTGGTGTGACTATAGGGGGGCACTTTACTTTTTAACGACTTTTATACTTTAATTCTTTTTTGTACTTCTGCGTGTCGTTATGTGTGACTTGCATTGGCTAACTTTTCAGACAGAAAACTTAACGTCGTGTAGCCCTTCGCTTCAATTTGATATAATTTTCTCATTCTATTTCTCATTGTCTCATTATGTTTTACAATGAATGGCAACAGTAATCTCTGAGGCCTCTTGTGGGAGGTGTATGTTATGGTTTGGGCCGGTTAGTTGCTATTGATTCTGCTAAGCCAGAAGCTATTACAATACACTCGATTCAGGCAGTGAAGTTATGTGGCACTGAGTGGTTTAAGGGCAAACGAGAAGAGGGTTAAAGTCAGAGGCAGCGCTGTGTGGCCACGTGAGCAGAAAGGGGGGAAAGAGAAGCATAAGGAAAGCGATAGAGCGAGAGGAAATCCGAATTTAACCTGGTCGTACTCAGGCCCGCGCTGGAGGCGCCGCCGTTCCCCTGTTGTGTTCTCTGAAGTGACCCGATTGATTTCCAGGTGTTACGCAATTGACTTGTTAGCCGGCTGGAAGAAGCAAAGCTCGACGAAATCCGCGCTGGAGGAGCGAAGTAATTATAAAGTGATGACCTGTCATCACTTTATAATTAATAAACAAACACACACACACACACACACACACACACACACACTTAGCTGGTTATGTGAAAGATGATGAGGGCAAAATAAGGGGAAGGGAGAAGGTTGACCTGCTTGTTATGTCAGTTCTCAGACCTTTTATGTGTTTAAACCACTTTTATACATTTTTAAATACTTTTAAATACTTTTCATGATCCTTTGATACCAATTAAAGTTACTGTATGTTTGAGTCTTTATTTTCATGTATAGTTGTTCACACAAGAACTTTCCAGTTGTTCCAACTTCCAGAATAAACATCTGCAGTTTCTGTAATAAAGGTTAATTCCTGGTCTGACTGGTAATGCGCTCTTATTATTATTTTTACAGACGTTTACAGGCGGCTCAAATTAAATCAGCGGGGCTCTTTCACCACGTCTGTATGATGCAAAGGTTCAAGGAAGATCTGTTAAATTGGCACAGAGCCTTTACACTGTCAGAGTTATTTAAAGGGTTGTTTTCTGAGGGAACCTGCCTTTAGCCGACTCCGAACATTGGGGGAAGGTTTTGGGCGAATAACTCCCCGTGGGCTAGGAGGGCAAACTAGGGCTCGTTGGAAAGGTCGCACAGAGATCTACCAGCATGTCATGTAAACACTGGGTCCTTCAGGTAGTCTGGCTGCCTGCTGCAATGCCTGTTGAAAATTGTTGTAGTCTGCCGGTGATATCCGTGCTAACTGATAGCGAACTAAACATTAGTATCGATTAGTATCTGAGAATCGATTTTGACAACATTAGTGGTTTCACTCGGAGAACCCTCTATAGGAATACCGTGGGTCTGCTGTCTTTACATTTGCCTCTCAGCGTCACATTTAAATGAAAATAACCGTGACACGAGTGCTGGGCATTTACATTCTCACAGCGTCCGCTCCAACTGCCAGGCAGACAATGGACCATGGCCTTTGACCTTGCAGCGGTGGGCAGCTCTGGTGGAGAGTGGACGTTCCAGATTGAGAGAGAGAGAGAGAGAGAGAGAGAGCTAATGAAAGTGTCTAGAATGCAGGAAACAACTCCGAAAGGACGAATGTGTTGCAGCACCGCCGCCGGCCTGCCAGGGCCCGAGGGCGAGGTCCGGGTCAGCAGAGGAAGCAGAGGTGGAAACAATAGCCAGCGGGTGAAATGGATTTGGAGCAGCTAAATGGATCGAGCTTCGGAAGGTGTGCTCTGTTTAAAAGGGGTCCAGTTTACTGACTTCACTGAAGACTGGGCGACAATCGATATAAGGCAGGCCGCGCCCGAGTCCAGAATGGCAATAATGAGACTGATTTGATTGAAATAAGGCACCGCTGGTGTCACAATTAAACCGTGTAAATCCGAGGCACAATGCACAGGTAGTGTTTTTAAACAAAGACACATATATGTGTATATGCAGCTCCGGGGAAAAATAAGACCACTGCAAAAAAAATAGCCACTGCCAGTTATTTTTTATTATTTTACAAGGAAAAGTATAAAACACTGCTGTAATCGACTCTCTCCTCTCACACTGAGACCAGTCGGATGGTGAAACACTACTAGAAGCTCCTCAGAGAGCCGTTTAGTTTAAGAGAGAACACTGCATGGTTTTTTAGTTTTATATTTAGTTTTGGAAATAGATAATTATATAATATTTTTATTTGGAAATGAGGCGAAATATTGTCAGCAGTTCTTAAAAACGAAGGTAAAGCTGTTCGGTTCAATACTTGCAGCTGTAAAAGATGAAGAAATTGTTGAACATTTTTGCAGTGCTGTCTTATTCCCTGGAGCTGTAAATATATATATATATATATACATCTATGTAATAAATGCAATATAATAAAAAAATACACCTTCAACAGTCCTTCAATCCAGAAAATAATGTTAGAATTTGAAAGATGTTAGCCTCGACGTGCCCTTTCATTTCAAGAAGTGCATCATTGCATAATATTTATTTGTCAATACCGTTGGGTTTTGGTTCTCAGGTCCATTTGGTGACCCTGAACCATAAGTAGATGTGTAATGATCTTCAGCCTTTCCCAAGACTGGTGGGTTCGAGTGTAACCCTCTCGGTGGGGCGTGTGGTCAGAGCCGCTGGCTTGCACAACTGAACTAATGAACTGTGTGGGCACTTTTAAACGTGGGAACGTTTTGCTTTAGCCACTGGGCAGCTAACAGGCTAACCTTGTTCCAGTAATGTGTTAAACTCTCACACCTAGTGAGCGTTCTTCAGCTTCATCTCAGAGGTCTTCAGGTCGCCTATAAAGCGAAGAGTTGGAGAAATTAAACCTTGTGTTGGTGCAGCTTGTGCTGGACTGAGCAAAGCAATGCTAATATTTATTAAGTGATATTGACTTTGCCGCCGAGTTAGCTAGTAGTACTTACTGGCTAGTGACCTGATTAAACGCCAAACTTGCAAAGTGCTACCGAACCTACTTAGCAAACTGAGCAAACAACAGAAAGTGACTCAAATGAGTTTATTCTGCTGTGTGGGGCTGAACAGCAGAGGAACAGCCGAAGAAGAGCCTGAGTGGGTTTTTGGAGGACGCAGGGGCGCGGGGTTGTTCACCAAGCTGTCCGTGTGTCTTGTTTTAAGACAAGTTTGCATTTATTTATTTATTTTTTAGTCTCTCCGAGTCGGTGTGGCGTTCAGTACCAGTGCAGGTCGAATCCGAGCTCCTGTTTGAGCTTTTGCTGCAGTTGCACTTCGTTCTTCTGCAATTCAAGGGCGTCCGGAAACAAAAAACCGGGAAACGGAAACAGCGGAGTGTCATGGCAACAGCCATAGGCATGCAGGGAACTGATGGATGCTCTAACTTGGTTTATAGCACATGTCATGATGATTTAGAACAATATATAGTGATCTACGTATTACTTTATTGACTGTCACCTTGCGTTTGGATCAGTACAAGAATGGAAATTATTCTGGGTTATTTTACTGCTATATTAAATGTTGGGGCCCTTTAATGATGAATAATCAGCGTAGACCCACAGTCTGTGTGTGTGCATGTGATTATCAATGCAGACTCAAATTCTGGGTCCTCATAACCTTCCAAACTGTCACAGGTTTATTACAGTTAGGCCTGTAATAAATCCGTTTCAGAGCCCTGAGGCTTTACTACATACTACTGAGGGTCCAAAGGTCTGAGACCACCAATAAAACTGCTTCTTTTGTGTTTTCTGTTGCAATTTATTACATTTTTGAAAAACTGCATATTATAAGGAAAACAGTTTGAGTGAACTTTCAATAATATTTTAATATGAATTTCACAGTAATATTTGGTGTGTATGTCTTTTAGCTCTATGACAGTGTGCAATTCGAACATTAACTGAACTTAAAGAAGCATCTGATGAGAAGAATAAACCCGTTTGAGAGTATTTCAGTGGAAGGAGTATGATTTCTCAATCTGACCTTGTACAGATTTGCTGATGTTGAAATGCTGACCTTGAAATTGTAGCTCAAACTGAAAAGAATAAATTATTTTTGTTCTATTTTTGCATTTCTGTTGTTTAAATGAAAGGTTAAAATGATAAACATTATTATTATTATTATTGTTATTATTATTATTATTATTATTGTTATTATTGTTATTATTATTATTGTTATTATTATTATTATTGTTGTTGTTGTTGTTGTTGTTGTTGTTGTTGTTATTATTATTATTATTATTATTATTGTTATTATTATTATTATTATTATTATTATTATTATTATTATTATTATT
>JBBPDC010000149.1:923551-946845 GCA_037974485.1 Hemigrammopetersius urotaenia | reverse complement strand
TGTCTGTCTGTCTGTCTGTCTGTCTGTCTGTCTGTCTATCTATCTGTCTGTCTGTCTGTCTGTCTGTCTATCTATCTGTCTATCTAACTATCTGTCAGTCTGTCTGTCTGTCTGTCTGTCTATCTATCTGTCTGTCTATCTATCTGTCTGTCTGTCTATCTATCTGTCTATCTATCTAACTATCTGTCTGTCTGTCTGTCTATCTATCTATCTAACTATCTGTCTGTCTGTCTGTCTCTCTCTCTCTCTATCTATTCTCAGTTAAATGCACAATGTAAATGCTTCAGTTTTCATTTTATTTCATTTGATCTCATTCAAAAATGGCACAGTCAAAAGCCAGTCAATGCTCTGAGACCTGGATTTGCTTCATTTTTATTTTTTAATTTTTGCATGTGTGTTCCTCATGTGTCTGCAGGTCATTAGAGGAAGAGGGTTTGATTTCAGCAGAGAGAAGCAACCAACTCCACCTGAACCACCTTTCATCCAAACGTCTGCTGCATCCATTTGTTACACAACACATCTCCATTCGCGCTCAGGAAGGAAATGAAACCGTCAAACCCCTCGACAGCTGAAGAAAAACAGGTCACGCTACGCAAGGACCCTCCTGCTCCAGTAACAACACTCATAAGCTCTCATAGGACATTCATAATCAACCATATAGCTCTCACATGATACAGTATTCACATGCAATCATATGACATTACAAAGCACTCATATAACATCCTTCAGCATTCATATGACATTCAGAAACAATCATAGAACACTCATAAGCACTCATATGACATTCGTAAGCTCTCATGTGACATTAATAAACACTCATAGCTAATTTATAAGCACTTTACAGGCACTTACATGACATTCATAGATGCCAGAAGAACTGGAATGTAAGAAGTATCATTAATGGCACTTTTATTAGCGGATGTTGAGCGATTGTTGTCCAGAAGCAGCACAGCACTATTTATTTGGTAGGATCTTAAACACATTCCAAAAACTGATCTGATGTGTCCCCCTGAGAGTTTCACGACTCCCAGGGCACTTTTCCAACGTCTTTGGGGTCGACTCCCACTAGCCTTCATGACTTTACTGGTGTTTAACATGGAAAAAAGGCTCAACCTTTCCATGATGGAGGCAGAGGCAGGAGTCCAGCCCGTAAAACAAATTCCTCCTTCACTCTCTCATTAATGATCCCGGGAAGGAATCGAGTCCCTGCTCCTTTCTCCGCCAGCAATTTGTTCTGCCGTCTCTTCCTCGCGTCCCTAAAAGAGTCTGTACAGCAGACGGCAGAGGAAGCGCATAGTTTGGGGCAGGGTTCGGGTTGCCACATCTTTCGGTATCCTGTCGGGACAGGGGGGTTTTTTCACTCCCTCTTTTCTTTCTGAATGCGCGGAGGCACAACTTTTCCTTTGTGTCGCTATTGCACTGCCCCCGAGTCTCAGAAATGACTGGTTGTGGTGGGACAGATTGTTCATGAATATTGAATCCATCCTTTTGGCTTTTATAAATTAGGCATGGCTCTTGCCACAGTCATGCGGGCGCCTTCGCTGGATGGCTGCGAGCGATCGCTCTGCAAAATGGCACGAGAGGTGCTGCCATGTTAGGGCAGGGATAGACAAACAGCCGCTCTGTTTGAGAAAACTGGAGACACATTTAAACATTAAGCGCCTTGTGACGTCCATATTAATCTCCCAGGAGGCCTGCGATGGGACAGGAGCGGCGGGTTTAGGCCCGTGTGTGGAGGTGGCGGAAAAAAACGGCATACATTTATCACTTATAACAAACCTCTAAGAGTCGTGAAAGTGTGCTGGAGCTGCTTCGCGAGTGCGACAATGCGAATCCTGGTTCTCTCTTGGCGCATGCGGCCCATGGCTGTTTGACAGAAAGTGGTTTGCGCAAACAAGGAGGTTTAGAGTGATCTAGTCTTTCCACTTTAAACAAGCAACAGCATTCATGTGCCCTGCTGAGAAAAAAACAGCACCAGCCATAGCTGAACTGCCGCCAGTCTCCTGAGGTCAAATTTCTGCTTCACCTGTGTTTACAACAGTCTTCAGAATGTCTGATACATCAGGGGCGGTTTAGAAAGAAAAGAGAAGGAAAGACAAGGAAAAGGCAAAGGAAGTGAGAAATGAAAGGAAAAGAGAAGGAAAGAAAAGAAAGTAATGATAAGAATGATGAGAAATGACAAGAAAAGAAAATGAAAATAAGAAAAGAATATAAGAGAAGAAAAGAAAATAGTAGAAAAGAGAAGAAAAACAAAACAAAAGAAAAGAGCTGCATTATATTTGTCTCTGAGAGGCCTCTTTTAATGTCTGTGTGGTTTTATGTGTAAAAAATCAATTTAAATTGCTCAGTTTCTAATTTTTTCTAAAATCTCTCATTTTTCATTTCTTATTCATGAACATTTATAATAATATTCAGAAGACTGCAGACATAATGCTGTATCTATAAAGTGACGTTGGGAATTTTTTATAGAGAACAGCTCACAAACAACCCATAAACTTGACTTTAGAGCAGGACGTAGCTCAGGATCACTTCCAGCTGCTGTGTTCCGGATCTTTATCACCTGCTTTAAATTAAAAACATATTTATAGTGCAAATCAAAACTGAGTCACACCGCTCTCTGGTTTCTGTCAGTTTGGTTCCAGCTCAGTTGAAGTCATATTTCAGACTGCACGGATCTGCACGCTTTCCAGGCATGAGGTCAATCTGTCCAAAGATAGCGTGTCCAACACAGAGTGGACACTGTTGTGTCTCTCACGGCTCAGACTCATTAGTCAGTCAGTGCTGATCCACAGGTTCCGAGCGATAACATATGTATTGTAAGGCCTCTGTGTTGTGTTTCCCTCTATAAATGTACTGTTTGGAGTTCAATTAAAGCTTTTAAGGCAGTCAGGCATAGGCATATGTTATGTTGGGGACACAGAGGACATGTCCATAACACTCTTAGTCCCCAGTACCATTTGAAAGATCGATAAAGTTTGTCCCCAAACACATCCCAGTCCACCCCCCCCCCATCTTTGAAAAATACACTCAACCTGGTCCCTACCACTTTTCAAACCATACTGATGCCTGTACAACCAACTAAACCTTCCTTTAAAGATACATTTGTATCATTTTGGGCTAAATGGAATGGTCATCATATGTAAAGCCTTTAAAAATAAATACTGGATCTGCTAGGCTAACATTGCAACAAGTCAACGTTCGTCCATATATTTCCGTAAATATATCCTCAGATCATCTCTCAACCAGCCCAAACCACATCCAGCTCTTCATTACGGTGGTGTAGACATGAGGATGTGTTTGTATGACTCAGTAAGTAACTTGTGAATGTGTTTAAAGACTCTGTATGACTCAGTAAGTAACTTGTGGATGTGGTTTAAGCACTCAGTATGACTTATGCTGAGTCCTAAACCATGTCAATAAGTCTGTTCCTCCCTGCAGGAGATCTAAATGAGGGTTTAGAGAAGCTTTGAAGATGCGTCTACAGAAAGATTTAGGTGACTATTGACTTCTAGTGTTTGTGAGCCATGTTAGCCTCATAGCCCCAGTGGTAAATTATAAAACATGATTTGAAATCCAGACATATCATCCCAACATCTGAGGTAAATTAGATTTTTCCCCCCCAAGTCATTTCTTAAAGTGCTGATGAGGGTAAAGCAGGTAAAGCTTGATGAGCGCTCACATGTGTTAAGCAATAATGCTTTATTATTATTATTATCATTATTATTATTATTATCATCATCATTATTATTATAATTATTATTATTGTTGTTGTTGTTGTTATTGTTATTGTTATTATTATTGTTGTTATTGTTATTGTTTTTGTTATTGTTATTATTATTATCATCATCATTATTATTATCATCATCATTATTATTATTATAATTATTATTATTATTACCATTATTATCATCATTATCTTTATTATTATTATTATAATTATTATTATTATTACCATTATTATCATCATTATCTTTATTATTATTGTTATTGTTATTATTATTATTATTATTATTATTGTTGTTGTTGTTATTATTATTGTTATTGTTATTATTATTATTATTATTATTGTTGTTGTTGTTGTTGTTATTGTTATTGTTATTATTATCATCATCATTATTATTATCATCATCATTATTATTATTATAATTATTATTATTATTACCATTATTATCATCATTATCTTTATTATTATTATTATAATTATTATTATTATTACCATTATTATCATCATTATCTTTATTATTATTGTTATTGTTATTATTATTATTATTATTATTATTATTGTTGTTGTTGTTATTGTTATTATTGTTATTGTTATTATTATTATTGTTGTTGTTATTATTATTATTATTATTATTATTATTATTATTATTGTTATTGTTATTATTATTATTATAATAACACGTGTGTTCTACTGTGTCACAGTCTGGGGAACACAGTCTGCTGTTCTTTGGGGTGTCACAATGATCCCAACACATTTTCAAGGTGACCTTTAGTTTGGGCTTTTTATTAAGTCAAGAAAATATCATAACCTCTTTACAACCTGGAGCTCCCTCTATAGAAACCCGGCTCAGACAAAGCCACACCGAGGCAGCTGTGCTCCTTTGAGAGAGTGGCCTTCGACTTGCGCTGTAACAAAAGCTGTTCTGCTGTGAATGGTGCTTTTGAAAGGGCAGCTTCGGCTCCTTTGAGTCTTCGAGCTGTAGTCAGTTCCTCTCTGGCACGAGGAAACGTTCCCACCAAATTCTTCGGACCTTAAGCCATCTTCCCTTCCCCCCTCAAGGCGAGGATCTGCTTTCTTTTTTCTTCTTTGATGTGGAGGAGAGTTCCAAAATCTGATGCGGAGCCACGCTGGTCTCTCTAAATTACGTTCTGATAAAGACGGGCTTCGCAACCAGCAGGACGAAGAAACAGTTGAGCTCTGAGTGATTAGGTTTATGTTTCGCTTGGCTCGGGTCTATAACTGGAATTTACGACCAAACCATTATGTGCTGTGTACTTATAATGACTTTATAATTGAATGTAATCCCTCCGACATCGTCCTGCAGCTGTTATCATCGCTAATCTTAATCCAGGCACCTGACAGCCGCAGGCAATGGGGATATATCTCAGTCCGATAATCAAATACTGGCAGTAGAATGACCAATACAAATGCTTTTCTATTATATGAGCTTTATACTTTACTGGAAAATGAACTTACATACAGAAACATTCTCAAACAAATCGAAAGCACATTGGTTGAGGAACAGCAATGCCAGACCTATAAAGAGATAAATGATCATAGCCTTTCAGCTGAACAGTATTTACAGGCATGTTACGAGTCCTTTATAGGAGATCTCAATGCAGCACACGTCCTTAAGCTGGACCCAGATGACCCCAAGAGTTTGGCTGCCAAACGGGCCAAAATGTGGGCCGGATCAGTCCCAGACTGGAGCTTCTATAAGCCAGAAACAGCTGGTCTCTCACAGTTCCTTCACTGAGAGGAAACCCACCGTCTGAATAAGAAATAACATTTGTTATCAAAGCAACAGGTTATCTCTGAAATTTGATCAAATCTGAACCACAGCAAGCACATTTTGCGTAAGATATTGGATATAACATATCGCCCTTTACAGAACATGATCACTTTAAAGGCCGGTGGTTTTAAAACCCATGTTTTTCTGCTTCTTCTGTTGCATTATGACAGAAATTGCACAAATGCCCAATGTTAGAGATTTCAGTCGAGAAGAGAATCTAGAATCTACAGGCACTTTTCCACTGGCGCAAGGAACCGCGTCGTAAAGCCAACAAATGTTTTGCCATTACAAACAAAGTGACCCACACTTAGACCGCACCTGAGCTGCTTGAGCTGCAGGACCGAAAGTGGGCCACAGCTGAGCTGACTGCATCGCTGCTTTCTGATTGGTCGAAATGTCATCACAACGTGGCAAGAGGCCACTGTTTATTTACTTTCGGCGCAAAAAACAACTGGAAAGCTGACAGAGTACAAGAACGACTGTTTGGGCTGAAGATCAATTTCAGTGGGAGTTTTCTACAATCTTTAACTCTGTGATCACTAACAAGTTCTCTGGGTTCGGTTTTCATCACACGGATAAAGCATTAAGAGAATAAAAACAAGATTGAAAGAAAAAAAAAAGCTTTCTGCTGGTTCGACTTCATGGACATGGTTTTGGGATGACTGGCCATAAACTGTGGGAGAAACACTGTCACAAGTTCTGTACCACCGCAGTACAGTGTAGGTACAGCACAGTTCCTGTATACATTTGGAAAAGTGCCTTAAGTTATCAGTGGACAATATGGCAAAATTTGATTGTTGACCTAAACAATGTCTCAATATCCTTTTCTGAGCATATTTTGAATATTATCTGCACAGTATTGACTAGATACAAAAAGGACGTAGACTGTTTAATCGAATCGTTAATGTAGACTGTAAAGAATTAAATGAATTATTTTTCCATGTATTTTTAAAATAACTAATAACTAATGGCTCATATTAGGGTGGAAATGAAATGCGATGGTATACTGCCCATGTCACATCATTTAAAATATATCTGGCAACACCCAAGCCTGGACCCCACATTGAGAACCATGGCATCATACCAAAACCAAGAAAGAGATCACATCTCTCTAATTCTCAGGTACTTGCAGTGGCTCCCAGTTTACATGTACAGCTTTTATCCAAAGCGACTTCCATTCCCTACCTACAGGGGGCAGTCTCTCCCTGGAGCAACTTGGGGTTAAGGGTCTTGCTCAGGAACCCAGTGGCGGTGCTGAAGGTACGATTCGAACCCCTGATCCTACCCACTAGGCTCCCACCTGCCCTTTTGGTACAGAACTGATGTCAAAGCTTATTGTGAACAAGTCACTCAACGGTCTAAATTCATATCTGATATTTTTGATGTTTATGATCCTGGTGGGTCTCCTAGATCCGCAGGAGCTTCTCAGCTAGTGGTGAAAAAATCATTAGTGGCGAAACCTGGTGAAATGGTGTTTATCCACTATGCTGTCCAACCAACTGCCCATCAATATAAGAGCTGCACTAACTGCAGCTTTTAAAAAAAAACTACAAAAAACAGCCCTATTCTGCTCCGCCTTCCTTTAAATCCCCGCGCTTTTATTACACTTTTAATCTTCTTTTGTTGTTTTTCTGTGTATTCTTTTGTTTCTTTTATTTTTTTTACTTGCTACTATTTTTTATGCCTAACATTTTCATTCCATTCATTTGAAGCACATCTGTGAATGATAATGGGCTACAGAATTAAAACTTAACAACTAAAAAGAAGGATAAACACTAAAATGTACAGGTCTGGGGAGCTCCAGAGGCCAGTTTGGCAACCACTGTTCTAAAGTACTGAAGACCTTTTGTGGCACCTGCTTTTAAGGTGAGGTTAAACCTCATAAGGACAGCTTTGGGAAGATATTGCCCGTCCCATCCTAATGCATAACAATGTTACACTAATTCATTTTTCAAACAGTTATTCACACAGTTCATCAAACTCTCATTGCTGGAAGTGAGTTGTAAGCAATCAGACTTACAGTCAAAATGACTGTCCATGATGGAAACTCCCTAAATGTGTTCAGCTGAAGCTGCTATGAAGAAACCGAAGGGTATTTGACACTGTTTACTGAAAACGTTGGTTGTCTTTGTCCTCCAACTGTGGCTAAATTCCATAACAAATGACGTAATATGCTCCAACATAAATACACGCGACTGACAGATTACAAACGCTCATAATGCAGTCAAATACACATAGTGAGTAATCTGCGGGGATGAGGATTCACAGTGTTATGAGTGGTGGAAGATATTTTAACAGCTAGCTTGTTTTTTCGGGTTCGCCGGAGAGGCCCCTTCTTTCCCAAGCCCTCATGCTTGAACTTAGAAATGTTCCCTCCCTCTCTTTTTTCAGCCTTATTACCAAGGGTTTGTTGCAATTGGACAGCCTCCTGGAGCTAAGGCTAAAATTCGAAACGAGGTCAGAAGTCATTAGCCTCTGTACCGCTAACTGGAGCGGCGAAGCCAGCTTGGGGACGGAAAGCATAGGCGGCGGCCTACGTTCCTGAGCGAGGTTCAAAAAAGCACCTTTTTGATTCGGGTGTGTTAGCAGAGAGCTGTCGAATGCTTCTGTAGCTTTGAGAGATGGTGGAGAACATACTATCTGAGCACAGTTCCAGCTTGTTTATACAAGGAATGGTAGAATTCAACAACATGGTGAAAAAATGGTTTTCTGCATTTCTTTGCACTTCCCATTGGGAGCTGGGACAGTTTCTGTTTCAAGCTCAAGCTAATTCCAGTAACAAGGATAAAAACAGGCCAGTTTCTATGAAAAGTCATGTTTGAATAAAGGTACTGCAATCCAGTACCTTTGTAAAAAAAACAAAAAACTGATATAATGTTATTTCGTTTAATTGAGGATTTTAGTGAAGTATAAAACCATTCCTGCTTAAAAAACGAAATTTGTGCTGTCAGCACCATCAGTGCAAGCACTGGCCCTTGTTTAGAAATTGTTGGGAGATCTTGAATTCGTTCCCCATTGAAGCCACAGCTATTTGCGGCCGGTCCAAAAGAGCATGGCGGACCTCAAATCTCTGGGAGGATAGGATGCATGTCTATCAGCTTAAGTGATTAGTTCATGTTTACATTTGGAGACATTTGCAAGTACAAAACTGTGCAAAAGTCTTCGATCATCGATAGTTTGAAGCCATTTATATCAGCAGCGAGTATCTTTCTGCCGGAAAACATTAGAATGAATGGATGCAAACGAGAAAGCAGTAACGAGTATCAGGATATTCTTTTTTTAAAAGAGTTGTTGATATTTTGTGAGCTCAGAAGAACAGGTTTCGTTACAGACATCTGCTCTATGCCAGGTATTAGTTGGATGTTGCAAGAAATAATGGGCTTCTATGATGGAAAAGGTCTGGAAATAAAGCAAACACTTTGCCACACATGAAACCACTAAAAACTCTCTTTTTTTGTCTTTATTGTAATATAAACCTTAACACTACTGCCCCGTCGTAAACAATTTTTACGTCTAATTTTCTCAGGTGCCTAAAACTTTGGCACAGCACATTAAGGACATGTATGTGTATATGTGTTGTAGCATAACATACTGTAACACTGGATACATTAAAGTAACTGCTACAAAGTAACTTGCTATAAAGTGTGGTTGCATGAAATGAATTTGACCTGCTAAAGGACCTCATACTGCAGAGGCTCCAGAGGGTAAAATCCAGAGTTAAAATAGACGCAGGAGAAAACATATCAGGCTTGAAACATTTTTGTTCACCACGGGGCGCAACTGAGGCAGTTTTCAAAAGTGACATTCATATTCCCATAAGGAGAAAACCAGCTTTGGGCCGGAGCTCCTAATATGGGCAAGGCCTATGTAGCCATCTCATCAGGTTCTTATTTAGACATTTGTTAAAGATCGGAGAAGAAATGGCCCAAAAAATGCAGAAAACCATCCTGGGAGGACTGTACTGTAAATAGCAGGCCTTTAAATCTAGTCCACTTTAATGAACAAAGCCGGAATCCGTCTTGCAAAGTGTTGCAGCGGTCAGATGATCTCGAGATAGCTTTAAATAAGCAGGGTCAAGATCCCTGTGTATAATATAAACCCATCAGATGTTATAGATCCAAGTGTGAGTTTCCCTCCTGAGCAGCACTGAGAAGGACCAGGGCGGTGGGAGTCTTTGGCTTAGTCTAAATTTACACACACTGTATGCGACACGCACTGTTCAACTCTTCCTTCCTGCAGCTTCCTGCCTCTTGAGAATGTGTATGCACAACTCACACATGTGTATGTGTGTGTGTGTGTGTGTGTGTGTGTGTGTGTGTGTGTGGGGAGCCCAGTGTGTTTGTGATTGGGGATCATTTATAGCTGACGTTCAGCTGCATCCTGCCCTCTGTCCTCCACCCCTGCCTCCTCTCTCACGGCAAAACAGCACTCCAGAGGCTCCTGGGAAACTGACCTTAAATACATCATTCCCATTGTCTAGTCCGTGTCTGTGTGTGTATATTTATACTTATACATATAAGCAGCTTCCTTCATACTGTGCCCAGCACGAGTTTACTCCACGCTCACAACTTTAAGGCTTCACATGTCAAGGTTTGTAGCTGGATGGGATTGGTGGTGTTGCATCAACACGGTGGGTGCTCCAGGCCGCAGGCCGTGTCAGTCGCTGTCCTTGCGCAGGCTGCGATCCGTGTGGTTGTTGGGCTCTTGGTTTTTCCACTGTAAGCTCGTGCCATTTATCGGACTTAAGCTGGTGCCTTGGTTCTCGGAGCGACGCCAGCAGCATAGGCAGGACTAGCAGGATTGAAAGAGGACAGATTAAAAACATAAACAATTGACAGAGGTGTAGTCTATGTGATGCACAATTACTGCAATGTTGCGAAGTGTCCGAAATCGTGCACTTGCGTCAGTGCACTGAGATTTAGTGCGTAACGCGCACTGAGCACTTCCTTCCAGCCGCCAAAATATCTGCCGGTTATACTGCAGTGTACATCAGTAAAATAATTTTATTAATGTCACTTACATTTACGAACCAGTTGCCTCCAATTGGGCTTGCATTTCACTGTTGGCCGCCATTATTCAAAACTTGCTGAAAGTCCCGCCCCCTCTACTACATGGTCAAAATGGCGCCCATTTAGTGCGCATAGTGTCCATCGTTCTGTGCGGCGTTTTCTGTACGATTTCAGTGCACCATCCTGGTTCTTTCAGTGCACTGAATTTTAGCTTAGTTTTCAGTGTGAGCGCACTACGCCCTAAAATTGTGCACTAAAAGTGCGCAAGTGCGCGATTTCGGACACACTGCTTGTGTGTCTTGCTAATGCACCCTATGAGCAAGTCTTGATGGCCATGGACAACATGTCCAGACCTGTGTTTATGTACATACATGGGGTGGTGGATGGTTGATGTCAGATGCTTTCGGTAATTATTACTCCACACTATGGTACATCCCAGATGATTTTACTGGGAAAATATGTTTTGTTTTTACTATTATTTTATTGACAGTTATAGGGTCAGATATGGTGCTTTACCAGGTCTTGCGTGGTTGTTACCAGTCCCATATTTTTCTCTCTCTTAGGAATTTTATGTTCAGCTTTGGAAAGCTGGTTCAGCTATAGTGGGGAGCCATGACTGTCGGGGTAGGCCTTCATTTTGACCGCTGAACTATCAAAAACTGCGATTCAAAAAGAACTCTTCTATGATAATGCTGAATTCTGCCAGCACTCTTTTGGGATTTCCGTTAGTTTTGTTAGCACCAAACTCAAACTGGTGCCCTTCTCAGTTAAACACAGTTGAAGCTGTAAAGACATTCCAGAAGATGTATTCAAATTAATTTTATCTTGTATGAAGCAGGTTCACACTGAACCCTGGCATTTAATTGTTTCCATTTCTAACAGTCGAATGAAAACTGATCTAGAAGGTCTAGCATTTTCTCAGGAAACTGGTCTTAACTATTGTTAATCAAAACATGACAAGTCGATTCCATGGCCACTAATAATGCTGGTTATTAAACTGTAAAGCCTCCTCTACAGCATTTTAATAATTTTCCAACTAAAACCTAACAACACAATAAGTGTAGGGTTTCAATACTTGCATGATGTATCAGTACAGCATGCACGATGATTCTAAAAATCGTGCATTTTTTGTAATTCCCCGAAATCCTTTGGTCTTCTCTGGGGGCCCAGAAGGCCCTGGGGGTTTCTCACTGAACATGTCTTCCCCTTTCACCACTTACACATGCACACACTTTGGGGTTTGGAAAATGCAATGATGGGACTCCGACTTTGTTCCGAAATCAGATTGCAGTTTCAAGATAAAATAAGCTTCTTTCCTACAGTGAGTCCCACTCACTCTAATCTCTGCGTTCGCCTGAGTTGGTAAAAGACACGACCCACCCGGCTCTCCAAAATGACTCCATGCATCAAGCACTGCTTTACTTCTGCCCAAAGGAATGTTGCAGATCAGGAGCTTTCAGATTGGAGAGGGAACGGCGGAAATCTTTAGCACGTGTTAGCGGGTTACCGAAGGGTGCAACTCACGTTGAAGCAGTTTTTGAACTTCTTGCTGACGAAGTACAGGATGATGGGGTTTATGCAGGAGTTCACCGTGGCCAGATTCATGCCAAGATGATCCATGATCAACAGGAAGCTGAAAACAATTCAGTTCATGTTATAATTTTTTTGTGCAAATTATATTATCATACTTTTGGTGCATTTCCAAGACGCAAGACGTAATTTGTATTTTGTAGTCATGACCAAATGGGCAACTCCAGGACTAAAGATTGCATTGTATTGTCAACCAAAAGGATCCAAAGCCATTTTTAATTCGTTGCAAATCTTCGTTTAAATCTTCTCAATTTTATTTTATTGAATTTTTGGTGCAAGCAAGTTAGCACTTCTGCAAAATGAAGTGGCAGGAAAGTAAGGACTATTAAAGTGGAACACTGTTATGTAACAACAGGTTACAAACCTGAAATGCCAAGCTTAAACGTCACATTTGACAGATTTGTGTTAGGTATTTTACTGAGGTTGCCAGTTTTGCGATGTGATTTCATGTTCATTTTATATTATTCATGCATTATCTGTGCGGCTTGTCCTAAGCAGTCTCTAGGAGGGGTGGGGGTGGGGTGCTAGAGCCCATCCCAGGAGTCATATGGATAAAGACCCTGGACAGATGGCCCTTCATCATACTGTATTTAGACTGGGGCACCTGGCAGAAATAACATGCAAACAACACAGAAAGGACTCTCAACCACACCAGTCCACCAGGCCTCAGAGAACTAAAACATTACTACATGAGTCCTGTGCTGAGAAACAACGTGGATAAAGGAATTTTCCACTCACTTCAACAGTTCACAACGATTGTGGTCCATTTCAGAGTACACCAGCTTCTTCAGGAGTCTGCTAAGGTGCAGGGGGAACCAGCAGAGAGCGAAGATCAGCACCAGACAGAAAACCGCCTTGGCTACTTCCCGCCTCTACAGGTGACAGAAAATAAAACTCAAACGCCACTCACAAAAACATAACTTCAATTACACTAAGACTCCTTTTGGGAATTGTTTGACTCTATTGATAATTGTATATTTCAGGCCCCTGGGGTGCACCTTTGTCACATATATACATTGTCTTTTTTTATATATAGTATATATTTATACATTCTTTATTGTTTATGTTAATATTATGTTTCAGCAACATGAATCCGATTTCATTTGCAATGAAACAGATTTCACATCATTTTTATGATTTTGTGAAACTCAAATGGACTGAAACATGGCTACGAAATAGGAATGGAGTTTGGTTTTCTGCTATTTCAAAGATGTTTATCACATGGTGGGCTACCAGAGTAGTCCCATTTGTGTGTGTGTAGTGTCATTTTCTCTCACTCTTTTTTTTTAATTCTTCATTTTTCATTGACTTTCCTCAATTTAAGTCTAGTTCTAGATGACAAGAAAGAAATGTGCGAGGCAGCTGAGGTGTGTGTGGGTAGTTGCTTGTGTGAATGTGTGTTTCCTTAAAGGGGAACATAATGTCAGGGAGAGATTTGTGATTTGTTGTATTTTTTTTAGATTTTTTAGTTGTATTTATAGAATGACTTTTAAGTACCCAACAGAATATTTTTGTTCCAGTAAAAAAGTACTACACACAGCTAAGCTGAGAAGGTAACGCCAGTCTCACCAGGGATAAAAAAAAAAAACAAAACCATCTGCCAGCACTAGGGTCACAGTCTGAAATAATCATGCCAAAGAAGAATACTGCACAAATGAGGATAGCTCACCTGCTTCAGGTGGTCACTTAGGGCGATCCGGATGCTTCCCTTCCGGTGGTTAAGCATCTCGAAGGCCATGAGAGTGTAGAAAATGCCTGTGCAGGCCAATGGCATGCAGAAATAAAAGCCGAAGAGCCACCAGTCCTTCGCGTCCGTATACCACTGGAGGCAGACAGAGCAGGTTTCAGTGCATCCAAAAAACAGAAGTGAACACACTCACTGGCCACTTTATTGAAAACACCTACAAAGTGCTTAATTATTGGCCACTTTATTAGAAACATCTACTTTGTGCTTTCACTGACTGGTCACTTCATTAGAAACATCAGCCATGTACATCAGTCAATGGCCCCTTTACTCTAAATGCTTTTCTGTACTTCCACTCACTGGCCACTTTATTAGAAACACATCCCAAGTACTTACACTTACTGACCACTTTATTATAAACATCCACATTGTGCTTTCACTGACTGGCCACTTTACTAGGAACACCTACTGTGTACTTCCAATTACTTGCCACTTGTATCTTGTATCCTGTATGTCCACTATATAGGTGTAATTATGGACTGTAGCATGTTTGTTCCTTAACAGCTCACTCACTCATTTGTTACTGGTCGCATTCTGACCACAGGGTTGTTGTTGGCCAGGCAAAGTGGCATCGCTGGTGTTTTCACAGTGCTAGGCTGAGAGTGGTTAACCAGACAGAACTCAATACGGTCTTTATGGCCAGAAACTGACCATTGATGAGGGGCTAGAGGTTACTATGCATCAACAGATGGGCCACAGTCTCTACTGGTACAGTAGAGCTGGAGGAGGAGTGGGTTTCTAGGAGTGGCCATCAAGTATCTGCTCAATTACACAAACTGCTTTCCCATTACATGTTTAATCAAATGTCATGAAAGCACAAAATGTGGAAGCACTTATGTACATGCTGTATATAAAACTGACATGTGAACTACCGAAATTGCCCTGGAAAGATTCTGAGTTCCGATAGAGCAGGAAAAGCGGCGTAGATAGATGTATACCGTGCTGCAACAATTGCTTCCATATAATCAAAGCCCAACACAGAGCCAGTGGAGCAGCTTAACCCCAGCAGATGTGAAAGATAAGATTTCCACTGTGATGGGCACGGCCTACATGGGAATATTTACGCCCGGCACGGCGTGGAAAATGCGAGCACCCTGGCTGAGAGCGGTTGCAATGACCGGATTTTATGGGAGACACTGTGCAGAGAAAGTTCCTGATCTACACACATTGCTGTGCTTCGGGCAGATAGCTGGCTGTAATTGCACACGTGGCATCTGTAATCAATTAACTTCTCCAGGCTCACGAACAAAGAAGCTTCGCTCCAGATCCTCCTGCCCCCTGTGAGCTTTCAGGCACCGTCTTTGTCTCTTCATCTTCCCTTTCTTCTAAACAAGTTCTCTCTGTTTTATCGCTTTCAGGAGTTCACGCAGGGCCAGACAGAACGTTACCTGAAGACAAACTTCTTTACTTTCAGCTGGATAATGAAGAGTAATAGAGAACATCAAGTAGTTCAGGGTTAGAGAGGATAATCTGTAACTATGTGATGTTTAAGGGGTATTTATGCATTTGGCAGATGTTCCTAGTAATTAAGTTCCAGATGTTAGTGTTTGGAGTCTTGCCCATGGACTCTTAGTGGTGCAGTTGGGGTAGGCTCAAACCCAGATCGCATGTCTCGGCTTTTGTTTCGGAAACAATAAGTCAAAACAGATGAAATTTTGCTATAATGGTTCCGGTCCATGGGTTAAATGCAGATAAAAAATTTCGCACTGTGTGCACTACTGTGGTGTGTTAATGCGTGAGTTAGGTCTCTTTATTAACTTTTGGCACAGTCCACAATTTATGTTTTGCATTTTTTTTGTATTTTAACCTCTGCAATATAACCGGTGACAGTAAAGTCTATCTGATGCTGCTCTAATCCACTAGTGGTTTCTGGCCACGGGACATTGGTAGCTGTTGCCTATTTTGTTTAAAAACTAGGCAACACTGCCACACACACACACACACACACACACACACACACACACACACACACACACACACATGCACTCCCAAGCCACTATTATGTCAATGTCTGTGCTGTGCTGAAGTGGATTCCTGCTCACTGGTAGTCCTGCCCATTGATGAACAGGGTAAAAGGGTCTATGATGCAGAGAAACAAATGAGCTTTGTGGGGTTTTTCCACTGACTGGTACCAGCTCAGTTCAGTTAAACTCTACTCGCTTTTTTGCTTTTCCATCACTAAAATCTGGTTCCTGTTACCCGGTACCATTCTTGGTACCACCTTGGCCGAGGTTCCAAGCGTGCCGAACCGATACTTAATGAAGATGCGTACATTTTGGAGGTTACTGATTGGTGGTGGCTATGGTTGCTTCTTTAAGCCTTGTCTGGTGCCACTTGTCTCAGTTTTGTGGCAAACAGCCCCAAACCAAGGATAAGAAATAAAACCCCTCGGATTTCATCCATGCCGACGATTGTAATGATGCCGGGTTGTTTACATCAGCTTAGAGCCTCCGCTCAGGCTGCTGCTCAGAATGTTTTGTCGCTATAGCAACCAGTTGTAGTGGAAAACTGTAGGTCCGAAACCAAACTGAACAGAGTAGAACCGAACTGAACCGAATCGAGCCGGTACCAGTCAGTGGAGCACGAATCTCAATACAATGTAGGTGTACCAAATAAAGTGGCTTGTTGTGTATATAGCATAAATTATAAATAATGTATCAGCTTTCGTCTATGGAGTGTGTATATAATGGTATACAGTGGATAGATTTTACGTATATGTCTTAATACCTTGAAGTTAGTTGTGGGAACGAGCATGCAGGTGTGTATCAGGGTGGTGTTGTTGAAGCTGAAGGACTGTATGTTAAACACTATGGCCTCTGGTACAGCCAGGATGCTTGACAGCACCCAGATCATCATGATTTCAACAGCAGTCAGTAACGGGATTCCCACTCCCTGAACACGACTCCACGAGGCCACAGCCCTGTACCTGCAATGTAGAGAAAAACACACTCAGAACACACTCATCTACAAGGTGTGAGCTTTTCGTCAACATTAGTCGATTTTTTTTTACCATTATTGACTACTAGAATGTTCCACAGAGACAATTTTCATATATAAAAAAAACAAAAACTTATTATAGAATTCATAGAACTCTGCAATATACAGATCTGCATCTATAGCTTTACTATAGTCTAATATTATGAGTCAAAACACGAGGAACCCTTCATGAGAATCAAGAAAGTCAGTTGAAGTTAAAATGTGGTTCCATGGAGCGTATTGTTGATCTGTGCAACTGTATTAGCAATATAACAAACAAACAAACAAATTTCACGTGAAAGAGCAGCAAACAGCGAGCGTATGGAGGCGCAAACACCAGTTTTAGACTATTTTACACCATTTATATATTTTTTAATCAGATTTTACTAATGCTCTAAGAGTTAAACACAGACCAACACACAGATTACACAGTTAGTCTGGTCTGACACCGACGTGACCATGTCCGGGAGAAGGAAATGAGACTAAGACAAGATCTCGTTAAGGATATTTGTACTCGTGCTGTAGCCTAACGACGCCAGAGCAGTGCAGCTGTAGCCACATTCAAATGTTGGTTTAGACTTAGACCAGCAGGGCTGTGATTTCACTAAATTGAAGTTTAATGAAAAGTGAGCTTTGCATGTTAATATCGCGGCGACGCTCACAGACGCGCTCTTGTTGGGATTGTTTGGATAAAGCTGCTTACTGGCTGGTTTCGGAGTCTGCTTGTTTTTCCTTCGCTCGAACCTGTGTTCGCTTGTCTGTTTCATTAATAAGTCCTCTCCAGCGGATGTTTCCCTAAAACGCTGCATGAAGATTTTATGTGCAAGTATATATTTTTCATGACCTGTTTGAATATGCCTGTTTAACAACAATGGGGCATTACTATTTTACTAAGTGGTGTCGTATGTACCTTTTCAGACACTCCGGCAGTTGGAGGGGGCGGGGCTAACACTACTCGGGGACGTGAATCAGTCAAGATATGCTCAACATTTCCTCTTTGCTGGTTGGAAACAAATCAAAAACAGCTGTGCTGTGATGAAGTTAAGCCAGTCCTGCCTTTCCTTCCCAATGGCAACGAGCTCTTACACATGCGTCAGAAGCCTTGGACCCTGCAGAACGAGTGTTACGGTCACTCAGACCCCTGCAGTCTGGCTCTTCCTTCAAAAATTAATCTGTCTGCAGATTTCCTGCCGATAAATACTGTTTTTGCAGTTTTATTTACAATAGTAACATAGACAGCCTTCCATCCGTCACCTCTTTTCGATAACTCTGGCAATTAGACCGTGTACATTCTTTAAAGAAACTAAACTTGCAATTTGTCTGTAGTGTCCTACATTTTGCACAGAATATCAGCGCTGGTTCATACCGAAAAACAACATTCGGAAAGTGGTGCAGCAGCTGGAAACTCTTTAAAGGGGGACCTTTCTCACTGCTGCACCAATAGGGGCAGGGAACAGCTCTTTTGAAAAACTCATGACATGTCAGATAAACAGTGTGTGGATTATAGGGCATAAAACTACTTTTAGGGGGTAAATTTTTGTGCAAGTATCTTATTTTTAGCTTTTACGTGCATGTAATTTCTCAAAAATACTTTCATATACAGTAATGTTAATATAGCTACGGTTTAGTCTGAGGTCGTCTGATCCAGACGATGGGTGTATAATCCTGTACATCAACGGGATCAAACAGGACAAAGCTCCCAAAAGTACCTTTTATCTCGGCATTACGAGGAAACATGTGTTTAGCCTTTAGCAGTTAGCTCTTCAGGTCACAGCGCAGACACATTTAGTCCGATAGAGTTGATAAATTAGCTAAAAATATTTTAGCCAAGTATAATAACTTTATTTATACAGCAGGTATTAGAACGCAGGAGTTGTAATATTGTTCTATACCATGAAATTTTGAAAAATACAGTGATAAAAATGTATGGTCATAGCGCCCAGCTCTACAGATACTGTATAATGAACAGTTTCCTTTCACTTGGGCAACACTTTATTACTTTATTTGGATGCTCCCCTTTTACATTTAACTTGTAAGTAAAGTTATTGTAAGTAATGTTTTTGTATTCCAGAAAATATTTATTACTTATTTCATTTAACGAAATATTTATTGTCGGGGCGGCACGGTGGCGCAGGGGTTAGCGCTGTTGCCTGACAGCAAGAAGGTCCTGGGTTCGAGTCCCGGGTTGGGGGCGCAGGGTCTTTCAGTGTGGAGTTTGCGTGTTCTCCCTGGGACCGCGTGGGTTTCCTCCCACCACCAAACACATGTGTGCTTTGGGGAATAGGTGAATTGAGCGCTCTAAACTGCCCATAGGTGTGAATGTGAGCGTGAATGGTTGTCTGTCCCTATATGTGGCCCTGCGACGTGCTGCCGACTGTCCAGGGTGTACCCCGCCTTCGCCCACTGCAGCTGGGATAGGATCCACCCCCCCCCCCCCTGAATATAGGAATAAGGGGTAGATAATGGATGGAACTATTTATTAAAATAAATAATTTTAAATTGTCACAATTCCAAACAAGGTCCTAATCTTGACCACAATGCAAATCCCAACTTTAACTATAACATTAACTTCAACCCAAATCCCAAACCTAAGAAAAACCCTCAACGGATGCGTACCATCATCTATTGTGTTTTTTTTTTTTGTCAATGTATCTGCACTTCGAAATGTGCCAAACTGTATTACATTTATCATTATTTAATTATTTGATGCTATGCAGCTTCCTCTGTCATTTTAGAATCTCCTACTGCTCTGTCCATCATCCTGGACACGTTTAACATTTCTTCATTATTCTTTACAGCTCTGCTGTTTTCTGCAAAGCTCCTAAAAATAGGATTGGCTTCTCGTCTGAAGTGTGTGTGAGGCTAAGGGTGGTAATGATACATTTGTTTATAGGCGCCTTTTGAGCACACAAGGACAACGTACAATAAAACAAAAGCACAAACAAACAATAAAACCCGTAATAATGCAGATAAGAAAACAGATTAAATTTAAACAGCGCAGATTAATCAGAGACAGAAAACCAGCTTAAATAAATGGGTTTTCAGTGTGAATTTAAAGAGTGAAAGTGAATTGGTACACTACTGCTTTTACTAGAAGTGTGTACTCAAACTGCAGGGTGTATTTGGCCCCTGAGGAGGAAGCAGTGGCCATTACAGCTGACCTTATAAACTTGTGGGACTGCTCTGATTGAACTGGAGGCCTGACTAACCCGCATCTGCTTCCCCCTGTCCCCCACCCCACCCAGCCCCAAATGAGCAAATCCATTAATCTTTCCTAGGGAGCTTTTCATGGGAACTGCTCCTCCGTAGACACTGCAAGGAAGTCGAGGGAGCTGAATAATACTGTGCTGTTGAAGGAATGATTCACTGAAATGATTCACTAATTTACAAAATGTGCACAATTTCTCCAGAAGTGATCTGTTAGCTAATGTCTGAAGCTAATGAACTACATGGCTAATGTTGCTAATCATGGCTGGACATCTATTACTTTAACCTCTAGCAACAGCCCAAAACTAAAGAAGCCAAGATCCAACCCCAAACGTGTCTGACAAATGATTTTAGACCGTTGTGTGAATTACATTTTGGGACAGTTTAGACACAAAATAAGATTTGTCAAGTTGTGTCACTAATGTGGGTTGTAATTTGATTCCATGTCAAATTCTTGGCTCATTGGAACACATGTATGGCTGTGATTGGTAGCATACGCGATAAAAGGTTTGTGTACAATTCATTATGTAACAGATTATGCAATTGCTTATGCACTGATTACATTTATTACATAAGGGCTTCGCAATTACATCTCAATTGTGGAGGAAAACAGCAGGAGCAGGTCAACTTCTAAACTTCTAAACTTTGATTATTCTTATACCCAACTGAAGAAAGTAGTTAATGAACCTGTTGCACGAATTTCTTCAGCTTGCTCCTACAGGAACAGCCCCAGGCCCCAGAGTTAATGTCGGCCCAGCATATGTTGGAGTTGAAAATCTATGAGTCAGGAGGCACGAATTCCATTTGGTTGGGCTGAAAAAACAACCTCAGTGCTCCATATGTTCCTCATTTGGGCAGTGTGGGTCGGGGGGGGGGTTACACGATGAAAATGAGCAAATTTAAACTACAAGACACGAAAGACTAGGCTGCTAGAGTGACTTTTTGTAGCTGTGGCCTAATTGCAGGCCTTCGTAGTTCTTCAACATATTACAGATAAGCCCTGATTGAAACTACCACCCTTTAAACCCCGCCCCCACCCCCTAATCTCTTGTCCTGAGTCTGACCCCAGAAGTGACCTCTGCAAAACATACCCTTTCACCTCAGCTTGGCCTCGGGGTAAAGCACAAGATGGAAAGTTCAATGACGCTTATGTGAAGGAGGTGAGAAGAACATCTCACAGCTCTCCAACTTTAATCTAGATGTCAATGCAGTACCATGCAAAGTCTTGAGGCACCCCTCATTTCTTCCTATTTTGCTTCCAAAGAGCCAGACTTTCTTGTATTGTTAATGTAATCTTGAGGAAAAGTTCTTCCTGAAGGACTTTCAAAGTCCCAGTCCCTGAACCTGATCATTAAAGCAGAACAAAGAGCCTCTAACTGAAGTCCTGAACCAGTGAAGAACCAGGAGCAGATGATTCCAGATGATCAGGCGGTGATCAGTATACTGGTGGTGCTGAATGCTGAGTGGGCGGAGCTCCTTTATCTAGACTCATTGTATCTTTGCAGCCTGTCGCAGTAAAACATTTGTTCCCATTTAATCGACTCAATATGCCAAAAATAAAGCCAAAAAGGCAAAATATAAAGAAATGAGGTACTGTACAGTACTGTATATCATCACATTAGCCATCTAAAATGCTATTCATAATTTGCTACACTGTTCACATGTGATTAGATGAACACAAAGTTGTTATTACACAAAGAAATACATTCAGAAAATTACTTTTGCATATGACTGCGCGAGAGACAACCTGAAAGACTAGTGTATTTTTATGCATGCGCTGCCACAGTAATGCAGTTTTCAGGGATAAAACTCTTACCTGTCCACACTGAGAGCGCACAGGTTGAGCACGGTGATGCCTGCGGATGCTTTCTGCAGAAAAGGCACCAGTTTACACAGGAACATCCCAAACAAGGTATCTGCCATTGGGAACTGTCTCATCAGGAGCTGCAAGGAAGAATGGAGAAAGAGTATAGTGCTCAAACTAGACAGAGTGAAATGAAGCTTTGATGTGCAGTACTGTGCGTCTCTTCAGCCTTTTTAAAATTGACTTTGAATCACCTTGTTGCAGAAAAAATATCATTTTATTCCTGTCCTATCTTTGTCATATTTAGTAGATTAAATGAAAATAATAGGTGCAAATGCTTTACTGTGAAAAGCTGCAAAGGGGATTCATCTGCACCTGGTTCTTCACTGGTTAAGTGCTTCGTTCTGCCTGAATGATTTTGTTTGTGTGGCTTAACAAACAGAAACATTCCTCTGAAACTGGTCAGGTTCAGGGACTGGACTGGAAATGAGAAGTCCTTCAGGAAGCCTGGAGAACTGTTCCCGAGGGCCACATTAAAAATACAAGAACGTCTGGATCTTTGCAAGCAATATATGAAGAAATGAGGACTGGCTGAAGATTTCTGCACAGTACGACAGATGTTGTATTTTATTCACAGCCTTGTTCCAGTTACATACACTTTTGTTTCTGTCCAAATCATTGTTTTCATATTCATTTCAGCGCATGACCATACATCCGCTACATCAAAGTGAAGCATTTCAGCATCTGTGGTGCAACAAAACCAGAATGAGATGCAGGTTTCTCTCTGAAGAAAATAATCTCCTCAGCTCTGTGGCCCAGATGTCCACTATTATGATCCCGATTCACTCAAGAAGACGCCATTAGCTGGTTGTTAATCAAAGACTGAAATCCGCTCTCCGGACCTGGAGCACATCTTTCACCCTCAGGCTCCTACAGGGCCTCAGAAGAACAAAAGCGTCTTCCTGTGGTCCACTCGCCTTCGCAGTGCTGGGCGAAAAGGAACTGGCTTTTGTTAAATAGGAGGAAAAAGAGGAATTATCCCCTAGTTTGGGGAGGAAGCTCTTCACAAGTGCATCCTGACCGCTGGTGTTTATACAAAACCCTGCCGCTCATCACAGAAGGGTGTGCCCCAGCAGGGGAACGCTGTTTGTGTGTGTGTGAATGTCGGAGTAGTGTCTGAAGGACCGACTTATTGTTAACATGAAGAATGAAACAGGTCACGCTCATCCCTTACCGAATTCTGCTGACCATAGAAAGATCATTTCACAATACTATTATTTGCCTGTAATACTGTCTTATCTTGTGAGTATTGAGTAGATTCAGTGAAAGGAATGGGAACAAATGTTTTTACTGCGACAGGCTGCAAAGTGCCTGAAGATACAAGGAGCCTAGATAAAGGAGCTCCGCCCACTCAGCATTCAGCACCACCAGTATACTGATCACCGCCT
>JBBPDC010000149.1:876088-886759 GCA_037974485.1 Hemigrammopetersius urotaenia | reverse complement strand
TAACGCAAACGGAGTGTGAAGACTTGAAGGAACCAAGGGAACAAGGGTTGTAGGGGAGAACCACGGCGAATCGGGACGCAAGCAGACTAGACACAGAGAGAGCGGAGAACAGGGCAAAGGAGCTAATATTCAGGGGAAACGGGACGGTGACTGCTAGGGGAGGGCGAGGCGGCTGTAACAGGAGAGAATCACTGAGTAATAACTAAACATGTATTAAATGGTTTTAATGATTTTATAGTGTTCTTAGCAGGAAAATCTCCCAAGATGTAATTTCCCTTAAATCCGTATAAATCAATTAACTGTGAATCATTAAGACTCACACAGAAATGGGCTAATTTACTTAATATCTGATTAATATCTCCAATTACCAATTAGAAATACAAATATTGATGACTGATAATGAGGGTTTCTCTGCTCTATGGGAAGGCCAAAATACTAGAAACACACTCAGCACTCAGTACTCAGTATGACCCATGGTTTGCATCACAAACCAGACGTGCCTCTGATGGTTATAAAACTGATCACCCGTTTTCTGGTCACCTTCTCCTACCAGGGCTTTCAAGATAGAGACACCATTCCAAAACGCCGGGACAGATCTGGTTCACAGCTTTATCGCTATGCCTCGTCGTTCGTTCATTATTCCTGCTTTTCTGGCAAAAAAAATAGCCCATAGGAATGAATGGGTAGAACTTTGGGATGATATTATCCACTCTAGCTGTTAGAGAGAGCAGCAAAAAAAACAGCACAGACTGTGAATTCAAAGTTAAAATCCACATTTTAAACCTTTTAAAACCACAGTAATAAGTTGAAAAACAGATATAAGGGTGGAAAGGACACGTCTAGCCAGAGAAATAGAGAGAACAATAAACCAAAGTTGTTTTAAATCATGACATTGTTTTACAGTGTGTGGATGGGGCTGGTGATTCAGTGAGAGGGAGAGAATAAGAGAGAAGTAGAGACTCTGCATATATAAGGGTAGAGAGAACATTTGGTAATAGGGTGAGAGAGAGAGAGAGAGGCTGGGAGACAGAGAGAAAGAGACAGAGAAGTATAGATAGAGTATTTTTCAAAGGCCATAAACTGGAGTCAACCTCAGGCCTCATAAAGAAGGGTCAGAAGACTGCTGCGTTTGAACAAGCACACTTTACATTTTCTCTGCGGAAATGCAGTCTAGTTCATTCTGTATTTTTATTACTGTAAATTAAATTCATTTATTTATTATTCATCCTGCTTATGCCAAAGAAAATGACGAGTTCAGTGTAAACTGTACAGTATAAAGGCAGGTTTACCTTTACATTTACGAGTTTAAAATGAAATTAAAGTGTTTTGGGACATTTTTGGGGGCACATTTAGGGTTGACACTATTTAAAAAAAGCGGGGGTTACTGTATATATATATATATATATATATATGCATACAGTGGTACCTTAAAACAAAAAATGCAGTGTCTTAATTAATTAATGGCATTTAAATTCATTTCAATAGGGAAAATTGATTTGACATATGAGTAGTTTGAGTTATGAGCTCCGTCATGGAACGAATTAAACTCATAAGTCAAGGTACCCCTGTATGTACACACACACACACACATATATATGTATATATATAAAATGGCCAATTCCAACAAACACGAGTAAAAAGTCTGCCTTATATGTCTGACTTTCCATTAACAAGCCGGAGAGACCTATCCAATGTCAGCTCTACATATTACTAACTTAAGCTGTGTCATGATTTGAAGCTGGTGGGATCACATTACCTTGGGCCACCCACACTTTCACCAAAAGCCTTGCAGCGCAGCGATTATTACTTTAAAGACTCAAGAACATTTAAAGTGGATTCCAGCTTTGCTACCTTATGATCTTATGGTAATGGTCATACTATGTCTCACCTGGGGCCGGTAGAGCCCCTGAGGCAAATAAGTGTCGCTGGGATATTTCCCAGCAGATCTCCGTGCTGCATGTAAGAAAGAGTGCCTTCCCATTACAAAGAAAGCTATCATGAGGGCAATCAGATTTTCCCATGTGAAAGCTTAAATTGATAAGACACACTAAGCAAGTAGCTTGGCTATCCAATAGAAAGTGGTCTGTAGGGGGCGCTATGAATTTTTCTCTAGTATTCAAGGAGCTCAAAGGAAAACCTTTAGGTCTACTGTCTATTCTTCTGTGTTTGTTTCTTTTGAAAAACACTCCAGACCACTAATATTTGAGCCAGCAGGGAGTATTTAAAAAACACGCAATTTAGAGAATGTGATTTGAGTGCAATACGAATATAAAACTGTAACCAGGGACATGAATGACCAAGTTATGATGTAATTGAATTTAATGCCTAAGAGGCTCAGCATCATCAGTGTAAGTGCTGGAGGAACCCCAGTAATGAGTTAAAAATGGCTTTGTGTTTCGTCCCCATGGGGAGTTAGCTGTGATGAATAATTACTGCTTTAATTGTCTAATGTTAATTAAACACAATGTTATTATCTCGAATTAGATGGAAATTTGCCATATGATTGCAACTAGGCGAGAACTGGTCCTTTTTTTTCAGGGTTTTTCAACAGATCTCTCAAAGCAAGACGGTGTTGGGTGCCAGACCGTTTTTTGCGAGCATGTCTGCTCTTTTATATGCCAGTTATGCATTATTAGGTAAATCTATGAGCTCTAAATCATTCAGGATAGACTGAGCATTCTGTTTGTTTGTCTGTTTATTTCTGGAATCTCCATTTGTCACCATTATTCAAGTTTTAGATATAATAATATTTTTTTGTATTGAACATTAAAAGGCTTTTAAAAGCCTCATAGAGACTGCTGGATGAAGGGTGTTAATGTTCATCGCTACAGACTGGATGGTATCAAAAATACACACTAGGACTGAAAAGCAAGGTGTGGTGGTTTCCTGAAAAAGATTGGACAAAGATCTTCACTTTATGCATTAAGAACATGAAGAAGCCTTGGATATTTGTGAAATACAGTAACAATTGCAGTTAAATCTACAAAGTAGTCTATTCATTTGCTGTTTCATTGTTTAGATATTTTCAGAAAGCTCTAGAATCCTCAGATGTGTCACATTTGAGATGTAAATGCTAACCGAATTCTGAAACCTTCATAAATTTGGCATAACGAATTCTGAAAAAAAAATCACACCTCATAATGGTTCAACAAGTTGCAGACATCTTTTCAGAAATTATGTCCACAGAATGTATATGCATCAGTTTTTAAGGGTTAAAACTTTTTAGTGTATTTACTTGTATATGTTTTATAGGCATCGTTGGCACACATTCTTGTATATTGTATTGTACAGTATAGTTGGTGAGTCGTACCACCCGTCTTCTCAGTGAACCCCTATTACTGTAAAAAGGCAAAAACTACTTTTTGACTCCATTGGATGCTTCAGAAATAACCCACAGGACTGGAGGAAGGCTGTCTGAAGGTCAGAAGTGCAATCCTTGGCTATGCCACAGCCATCCATGGCCGGGAGTCCAAGAGAAAATAACTTGCTTTGGTCTCTCTGGGTGGTTTTATGGCACTTGTTCTCCTCCATCACTCAGTATGGCATGGGCATCTGATGTAATAGAACTGGGAGTTAGCATTCATCTTCAAGTGCACTGAGCTTTCCAGCATTGTTGCATTAGCAGCAGCTTGAAAAGGCATAATGGCACTTGAATGGAGTCTTGGAGGAGCATTCAGCTTTTCAACCTGGTAGTGTTGTGCGACTGGGGGAGTCCAAGCTAGCGGGTGGAACTGGCCATAATAGGAGAATAATAATATTTACCATTCATTCCATTAAGAATACAGAAAAAAATAAAACACTGTGTATTTTTATGAGTACTATTTTGTTTTCTGAATTCTGAAAGCTTCAGTCCGTATTTTCTCGACATCTCAGATAGTACTTAATAATACTTATAAGAAATGCAAACAAATCCACAGTATTGTAATTTTTTTCTGCATTCTTGATTAAATAAATGGTAAATATTATTATTCTCCTTTTTTGTTCCCAATACTTATACACTCCCGAATATAAGAGTTTCTTATCTTTTGAAAGCCTCTTTTAAAAGCCATTGAAGGGTTGTTTAGGGAACATAATTAGTGGCTTTTTCAGTCCTTAAGGAAGATTTCAGCAAATGGATTTTAAAACAGACAATTTTGTAGATGCGATGTGTCAGGGTGAAGATCCTCCATTCTTTATTTAAGCATTCTTAGAAGAACCTTTACATTGGTAAATAAACACTAGACGAAGATCATAATATCTTTTTAAGACTCCAGTTTTGTTTTACACCACTTTATAGTTGTATCAGATTTTCTTAAGCCGTTCTCCGTTCTAAAGGTTAAGCAATTTCATCCAGGATCAATACAGTATTCTGACTCTGATCGGCACCATGTTTTTAAGAGTGATAGTTCAGTCTCCATGTGATTCCTCACCTTGAATGAACAATTTGAGAGGTGATGCTCTTCCAGACACGCCGGGAAAACGTAGCAGCACAGCCAGAAGTACTGAGACATGCAAGAGTGACCCACATCTTTACGTTCACAGCATCCGCAGATGCCACCAGACTAAGAGATAAGTAATGGCCTCTCGGCTGGAGCGGCCCGGCGCACACGTCTTCTCCGTGTCCATCCTTACAGCATGATTGCAGGAAATGAACAGGCCTTTTTTTTTCATACAGGAAAGCTGTTCAGCAGAGAGGAGGCAGAAGGAGCCAGGGAAAAAGACGAAGGCTCGGGTAATTGCTGCCTGCCCTGGGAGAAGGCATCAAGGCCAGAGCAGCCACGGCTGCAAAGCAGAACATCCCCTAATTATTGAGCAGTCGAGCGCTGAGGCAGGATGCTAATCAGTCTCCCAGAGACCCGGGCCTCTGTGTGGTTTAGCACCGGATTCATCGCATCCTTCTCTCTCCACTTCCACTTTTATTAGAGATGATATTTTATATGGAAAAGAAAAAGGATCTCCAGACAACTGTTAAAATGCAAAGTTTCGAGCTTGAAAGGGAAGAGCGGGATTATTCCATGGCTATTCCACTGAGATCGGGTGGAAAAAAAAGGGGGGGAAGAATGTGGAACGAAACATCAAAGAGACATAAAGGAGGAAAAAACAAAAGCTGCGGAGAAAACGATGTTAAATATTTAGTGCGCGGACCCAACAGGTGGTCAAGAGTTCAGCGCGGTGCAGTGGTTTAATTAAGATGAATTATAAATGACATGTGGAAATATGACATTCGTTTGTTTAATTGGAACAGAAAGTAGATCTCTAAAAAGGGGTAAAATTAATATGTGCATGTGTAATTAAACGACAATTAGCTTTATTTTAAATTGGAGTCTTCATCACGGATAAGTGATCTTTTTACAGGCTTTAATCCCACTATGAAGTGGTTAAGAGGGAACACGTTTTGGGATGAGGGTTCGGGAAGGAATACACTGATGAAGGAAATGATTAGATCTTAGGGCTCAGTGATGGAAAAACCGATGGAAAAACACCTACAAAACAAAATAGTTGCATGTCCACGCTGTTTGTAGGCACCTGGGCCCCTTTTGCTGCTTTTACATCTCTTTCCATTGGCGGCACATTTCTGTAGAAGGTCCCTATAAGCTGCACAGCATCATCACTGGACTTTGGCTAAATTCCTTAATTAGAAAAGGCATCTGGATTTTATTTTATTTTATTCTCTTTTATTTTTTTCCTATTCCTGTAAAGCACATGCTATTTGACTGCGTTTAAATTACTTTCATGTGAAATACAACAAAAAAAGAAGTATGTGAACCATGACCAGCTTCAGGAAAATATTTAAAAATGTTTTGTACACATAAATAATTAAATATATATATACGTATATTTAGATAGATTCTTTGATTCACCCATCATCCGAGACACTTATCCTAACCAGCACTGCAGGGGGTTCTGGAGCCTGTCCCAGCACTCATAGGGCGAAAGCTGGAGAAACAACCTGAACTAGTTGCTAGTCAGTCAAAGGGGAGATACACAGACAGTCATGCTTTTATTCACTCTATTGGGCAATTTAGCATCTCCAGTCCATGCATGTCTTTGGACTTTGAGGAGAACATGGTACATGGTAACATCCTCACAGACCGAACCCTTGGCTGCCCCAAACCCTTCAAATCCTTCTTGCAGTGAGACGATGTGGGCTGCCAGATATTTTGAGAAACAAAACACTTTGCTCCAGTTTGGATATTGCATTGACCTCACTCCAAAACCGCCAGACCTCTGAACTCTACCCGATTATTTCAACCCTCATGTCTTCCAGCTTCACGATTGGGCCTTTAGTACTCCAATGGGAAGGAAGTGTCACGGAGACAGCCATTTCCATGGAGACGACTGCGATGGGCTGTGCTTAGTGCAAAAAAAATGTGAAGTGCCTGGCAAAAAAAGAAGAAGAAGAAGAAAAAAAAAACTTCTGAACTATCCAAGATTGCTGGGCATAGAATCCTCCAAGATGAGTAATAATTGATAAACGCTAGGGACGAGGCTTGCCAGCTGCCTGAAAACCCCAAGATACTCTCTTAAATATACTGGAATACGATTATGACCATCTTTCATCCCTTTTCATCAACTCATTACACTCCTCCTCTGCCAAATCTCTTTCTTTGGGCCTTTTTTTTCCCAGACTCTTCCGCAAGACTGAAGAAGACAAAGATGTGAGATGTCAATTGGCGTGGAGTCCAACTGACAACGAATGAGTCTATATCGTATCGTTTGCACGGTAGCCATGTATAGACCTATAATGCGTAAAGGGAGGATTCAGCCTGGTATAAACACCAGAGTGGGTTTTTTCCAATAGATACTTTTCATTAATTTATTAATTATACTGACCATATTGTTCTCTGCAGGAATATGCATAGCAAAGACAAATTTCTCCTAATAGTATCATAATATCAACTGTAAATTATGGACGAAAACAAACTGAAGAAGCTGTTCAGCATGCTTTAATGTGGAGCGGTACAGTGTTTCCAATGACGAGATTATTAATATACAACCCTCAGGGAGAGCAAAGTGCTAGACTTGCATCTATTCCATTAATGTAGCCTCCAGTAAAGCCAGCACTGCAGGGTTTCGTTCTGTTGTAGCGTGTTCTATAGCCTAGTCCCGTAAAAGCATGAGTGAGGAATTAACTTCCAGGTTAACCCCAGGTGTTAAACTGGACTCAAACGTATGGGAGTAAATTCGGTAAAAATGTAAGTAAGCTCGTCTTGAATAAGCAATGAATAACATATTCATAAAGCAATTTTTGAGAAATATGATATAAGAGCTTCAATGAAGTGCATGACGTAAAAGGGTGAGCCTGTTATGAAACATCATTACCAAGTAATGGATGGGGCCTAGTTAAGAGTTCACATACCACAGATATGACAGATATGTAACAGTGTTCTGGGAATGGCACTTTATGAATATATTACAAAAAAAAAATCACTCAATAATAATAATATAATGTCTTGTTATGTCCTTTTTTGTTCCTATAACCTCTTATTTAATTTCTGACCTACACTGTCCATAAACAAATACTGCTTTTTAATTACACTTATCTTCATTCTTTGTGACCGGATCTGTCGTAATGAGTCGGAAGTCGTCATTTTATTTATTTAGATACAGGCCGATTAAATATCGATTTTTCTTTTTGGGTCAAATATGAAAGAAAAGGTCTTCAAAAGTAATCTCCCAAAATGTAATCATAGAAATAATTGTGAAAATGTACTTAAATGTCTATTTAAGTTGAGTTGCAGCTCTCAAATCTTACAAAAATATGAATTATTTGATAAGTATTTAATAAATAGTTTGAAATAATTAAAGCTTCAGTCTGATTTAATGTATTTATCTAAGTGTCTAAATGCCTGCAGTAAAATGTTGTTGTTGAATACTCTGTGCATCTCTTTGAACGCTATGGATTGTTAAAGATATCAACAAAAAACTGGGGAAAAAAAATAGATTTTCTCGGTTTTTCAGTTGGAAAATGGTGCTGCGAGACCAGAATTCAAACAACTGTAACTTGACAATTGTTTAAGATACAGCTTTGACCAAGAGATCATTTTAAAGCTTATCTTTTCACTGAATTTTTTCAACCTCAATTTTGAATTTTTGGGTCACTGTGACTCTTTTTGCCAGATCAGGTCACATATGTAAGCTTTACATAAGCAGCCTTCGAACAACATGTTATCATACATTCAGCATTGGCACATACATTTAGGTCAAAGCTTAAAAACGCATGGCATAATATGAAGGGACAGATATATCTTCAATATTATAGCATTGCTTACATAGTACTACAGAGTATATAGTAGCTGTATAAAGTTTTATAGTATTATCTCACCAGGTTTTAAAATGGTACACTTTAAACCAAATTAGAGTTTAATCTCAGTCAAAAAGGCAAGAGGATTAAAATTTAGTACTTTAGCTTTTAGCGAATCCCTTTTTTTCCAGCTCGGTCTGATATGAACAGGGCTAATGAAGCTCCTTCCACTGCGCGGCATCAATGAAATTATGTATGAATTCACACTGTGAATCACGTCTCCTAACATGCAAAGGATATATGTAGAACAAAAAGGCCCACAGGGAGCCGTGTTAAGGGTCAGTAATGTGATGCCCCGTTATTGTTGTTGGACATGGTGCTTAGGGGTCGTTTTAACCCTTTGTGCTCTGGATGGTATCTTCACAGGGCCGCCAAGCACACATTGATTGTTTCTGAGTGTTGAGCCAAGCTGACAGTGGCAAAAATGCATTAGAAATCAACTAATTTGGAGCTCAGATAGAAAGATGTGCCTGAGGCTGGATGCTTTACTATTGATTTTGATATTTCGTTAACAGGCTCATGCACAAACCGCCCCGTTGACAGAATATTAAAGGCATTTGACAGGAATAATCTGACCACACGTTATTAGATGCTGCCTCCAAGTGACCCGACGCGGAGGCCGCATAACAGACGTGCTGATAAATGAAATCTCACGCCAGACAGGACGAGTAAATCATTACTACTGAAGTTAGAAGGATGCATGAAGATCATATTTCATCTCCAGATCAAATCGCCTGGCTGAAGCTGTGGCTGTTGCCTCCTCCTCCTCCTCCTCCTCCTCCTCCTCCTCCTCCTCCTCCTCCTCCTCCTCTGTGACACTCTTGTCTAAATTGTCATTTATTTGAGCAACTTACGGCCATATTTAAAATACATTAAAGTCCTCGGACCATGTTTAATGTATAAAGTTAAATAAGTGCTTATTAAAGTATTCCAGATGAAATGAGAGGTTAAAACATGTGGATTTTTTTTTTCTCCACTGAGGGTCATTTGCGGAGCCTTTTATACCCCTATTATTTTATTCATTGAGTCTCACATGAAATATCTTTAACATCACATTTTCCTCTCATACTGGCTATCTAAGAGGAGCCCAAAAAGGCCTGCCTCTGAGTGGTAATAATGTCTGTGCTGCCAAATTATAATTACACTTCAGGACATTAGTCTTAAGGAACAACCGATAATACATTTTCGTTATCGGCAGGGTGGATTTTATCATTTGGATCTTGGCACGGATGAGGAGAGCTGGAGAAATCTACAGGCCGCTGCTGTGAGCAAAGAATAACTGATTAAATGCATTTGTACATGATTTAATGGCAACTTTAAGAGATGCTGTGTATCTCTGATAATGTAATGCAGTTATTTAATAAATGGTTAACAATAATAATAATAATAATAATAATAATAATAATAATAATAATAATAATAATAATAATAATACTTGTAATAATAATTGTAATAATAATAATAATTGTAATAAGAACAATAACAATAACAATAATAATAATAATAGTGGTTATAATAATAATAATAATAATAATAATAATAATAATAATAATAATAATAATTTTAATAATAATAATATAATGACCTCTAAATGGTTTTAACACCTTAATGTGCATAATTCATAATTAACACTTCTGTGATCTTGCAGATATGATATTGTATCTGCGTACAACTGGCAGTGTTTGATTCCTGCAGGTTCTAGATAACGCTGGTGTTCTGTGGAAATGGAAATTTGATATTTTTTTAGTAATCTGTGATGAATCTGTAAATCTCTTTTTGCAATCAAAATACCATGAATTGGTGGTGAATTGTTGAAGCAAACTGACGTGTTTGGGAACTTGTTTAGAACATTTAATAACGTTACCTCTGGTTACTGATGACACAGCCAGTTAAATTCTTATTAGCTCTAAATCAATAACACCAAGAAGTCATGGGACACTGCTTTGCAAAACAAGGGCGTAATTAAGTTTTTATGGTGCGACATTACAACGGTAATGCAGTTATTAATGATTTCACTAAACAGACCCCTGATAAGGTTCTAAACAGGTTGTAATAAATAGCTGAATTTATAATCCTTGAAACATTTAGGATTCCTAAATCGTTAAGAAGGAACGCTTGTGTTTCACTGATTTTTTTTTAATTAGGCCTTAATAAAGTTCTAACAAGTGCCCTGTAATAAAATGTTTTTTGTACTTATTTACCATATATATTGTAATTATCGTATAACCTCTCTTTCTCTCTCTCTCTCTTTCTCTCCTTCTCTCTCTCTATCTATATATCTATCTACTATGAGTACATTTGATTCCAGAGTGAAATCTATCTATCTATCTATCTATCTATCTATCTATCTATCTATCTATCTATCTATCTATCTATCTATCTATCTA
>JBBPDC010000149.1:855815-868357 GCA_037974485.1 Hemigrammopetersius urotaenia | reverse complement strand
TTATAGCAGTTCTTGTTCAGCTTAGTATGAGTTTGTGGATGAAATATTAATCAGATCAGCACACAAATCACTTATGCTGTTGTATATGTATAAATATATATATATATATCTATATATATATACATACTGTTAAAATATTTTGCACATTATTTAAAAATGTACATTTAAACCTAAAACAATACTTATGCAAATACACATACACATGCAAAATATTCGCTAATACTTTATACACTGATAGGCGATAATTAGTTTCTTTGAATAATAATAATTATTATTTTCATTGGGTGATCTTTTGGGTTACTGTAAGTTACCTCTCTCTCTCTTTCTCTCTCTCTGGCAGTAGCTGTTAGCAGCAGACAGCAGCAGACAGCAGCAGAGAGAGACAGAGAGAGAGAGAGAGTGTGTGTGGACTGAGTGGTGGGCTCTGAGGATGAAAGGAGCAGGCTGAGGGCTCCTCTCAATCACGGGCCCCTCCAGGAGGCGAGCACCACGGGGCGATGAGAGGCCTGTCGGGGGCCGAGGAGATGTGAGCTCCATTTATACGTGTATGTGTGAGGAGGAGACCGCCGCTCGCCCACCCGCCCTTCTCTTGCCTTTGGAGACAAAAGCCATGCAAATATTTGGTATGGTGCTCAGCCCCATTGGAGAATATTCAAAATGTCAGGCCCCTCATTTTGCAGGACGCGTTCTCACCCCTGAACAGTGGGATACAGGACGGTAGAGGTGCTGCCTGTTGAGCTGTTTAGTGGCGTCTCTCTCTCTTTATGCTTTTAGGTCTGTGGATGTCTGAGCCTTGGCCACAAACAAGAGCACCTCTAATTACCAGCCATTCAGCGGATTTGACCCCTGTTTCTCTTTAGTTATTGTTTAGTTGTTCATTTTAGGTCTTGTTAATCAGGAACTACTAAAAATAGTTTCATAACTATCAGAACGCTATGCAGGAGTGAAACACTCTGCTTTAAGGAGTAGATAACCTGCTTATTCACATTGATGGTGCTCATAGTTTGTCATGTCTCGGCCAGTGGCCGCCAGGGGTCACTGTCTTTGGTTTTGTTTTGGGGACTTTTATTTTGACATTCGTGTATGTTTTGTATCTTGTGTCCCAGTTTCAAGGTCTTCAGTCTAAGACTGTTCAGTCTAAGTGATTATGTTTTGTGATTGGTTTCTGTCTGAGTCTGTCCGTGTATTTAAGTTCAGTTCATGGCGACGTGACAACCGCCACAGCCGTGACATAGTTATTAAGACTCTTTTATTCATTAAACTGTGTAACACATTTTTATGAAAGTTTTTGATGTTTCTTAGTCAAGTTTAGCTGATTCAGAAAATCACATCAGTGTATTTCCTTCCTTCAATGGTTCTAGAGATTTCACATTACAAGGTTGTTGTAATGCTACTGTCATTTTCATATTAGGCTCACCGATGCGTGCGTCTCACGCTCAATGCGTGAGAGTTGGCACCTCTGTTATCTACACGTACAACAAACAAACAATATGCAAAAAGTTATAAGTGGAACAGAAGACCGTCGGCCGAGCCGCAGAGTTTAGTTTTTTCTAAAAGCAATGTTTCTAACTAAACCCTTGAAGCTACATAAATAAACGTTACCACCCAAATCAGCGCCGAGATTGTAGAAGAAACACTCCAGAATGGAATGAAACACATGTTTGTTGCCTGGTGCTATGATTGTTTGATAATGGTGAAGTAATACCCAAAGAAAAATCACTCTTTTGCCATCATCCAAATTCCATTTAAGTGCTCAGGAGTGTAACTTTACTATTAAGTTTCCATAGTAAATAAAATGCCTATATTTATGTTGTTGATATTGTGACACCTGGTTCCATTCTCCACACTGTAAAGAAACCTGAGACAGTAATTTTCACTTCAACAAACCTTTCCATCAAAACTCTTTGAATTACTTCTGGATAACTATTGAATTACAAAGAATTGGTAACACTTTTCTCAGAATTGGTAACACTTTAATTGCTTCTCTGAGTGCGTAAGAAGTAAGTTGTTGGTGGTTTTGTAGCGTAGAGGATAATATTGCTGCCTTCTGAGCCCAAGAATGGGTTTTAATACAAGTCAAGACTCCTAACACTCTATTTACCTACATCTGTGCAAAAATTGTAATTTTTTTTTACAATTTTCAGTCAGTTTTAATATTTCTAATAACTTTCTCGTTTCTAAAATATGCATTTGCATAATTTGTAATACGACAAATACGATCGTTTGTAAACTAACTCTTTAAAGTGAATGCTTGTTATATTGTTGAAAACTTATCTGCGAATACCACAAATATGACAAACAGAATTAGAGCTTGGAGAATTTGAGAATTAGAGATGAATGAACACAGGTGCAAGCTGCGACTTATTCAGCTTCTTCAACACTGTTTCTTTCCTCCTGCCTTTCCCACTCCCTTTCTTTTCTCTCTTTCTTTCTCCTATTTTCCCAACCTCCTCCCTCTCACCCTCTCTCTCCCTCTCTCTCTCTGGTTCCTCTGCACACTGATCAGGGGGGGGTAGTTGAAGCACTGCCCCCAGGGAGGCTGCAGGGCTTCGGTCAGCCATATGGCAAAATCTCCCCTGCCCCTCCCTCCATGGCCAGCCTGGAGGAGGGCCTGATGAGGCTGCAGCTCGCGCCATGCTTCCTGACAGAGGGGGCTGCCCAAAACGGATGCGGCCAACACGCAGGCAGGTAGCAGGCAGCAGAAGGGAGGGGGAGAGAGAGGGAGAGAGAGATAGCGAGAGAGATAGCGAGAGAGAGAGAGAGAGAGTGACTGAGAGAGATCAAGCACAGGGACAAGGACGTTGACTGAATCTCCACTGTGTGCTGAAAACGTACATCGCTGTGAAGAAGATGAAAATTGTTCAGTATAAGCATTTATTCACGATTTAAGATCCTTTGTCTGAAAATGTTGTGTGTCAAAACATTGTCAGAAAACATAAATCCATTAAAGTTTGAGTTTGACACTGACTGTGTATCGTACGTTTCTATAGCTTCCCCGTATGAAAAGCTCAGTGTGTTTTTAGCTTTAAAGAGCAAGTGCTTGAGGGCAAGAGGTCAGAAGTTTAAAGCAGCAACTTTGTCTCCTTCGGTGGAAACACTTCGGTGGAAACACTCCAGCCTTAAAGTAACAGCTCAGCCAAAATGTACACTTACACACTTTTCCACCGGATTCTCTAGTGGGGATTATATCTTATTGCTTGTTAACTATATTAGTCTCATAAATCCAAAAATAAACAAGTAAAACCATATTTAGTCTTTGTTCTCAGATGAAACTGTGCAAATGGACCTTTTTACCATATTGTCTCTTTAAAGTCACAATGATTAATATAAAGAAGATGATAAAAGGGTTGTACTTCTACAAAGAACTTAATCTTTTACAACATCACTCATGATCACCGCTATATGACACTAGCATCAGTGTCAAGGTCATTTCGTACACATTTAATCATCTCTGTCATTTAATGTTGCTCAGGGAAGAAGATGACAGGAGAGCACAACAAATGCATCACTTTATTAGAAAATATAAAATAAATATCTATTTCTATTGGAGTTTAGCATTTAGTCACCGTGGTCATATTATGTTACATTTAGTAATTATGTTAATATTGCTCATAAGGGTACATGACACATACATCAGCTTTTATAAATGTTTTGTTATTTTATGTCAGTTGCCATGAATGGATTATGTAGTGTTATCTTAGAATATAAATTATATTAAATACTGGCAACACTTCACTGAACAGATCATGAAAGTAATCATAAGAACTACTTATATCCATACATTCAACAAAGATTAATGATCATAACACTTTCTAAAGTGAAATTATATCATATTTGACAACCTCTGTGACAAGCAGAAGCCTTTATAAACGTTTATGTGCATTTATGCCATTAGTCCTGAAAGACGTGTGCAGATGTTATAAAGCCTTATGAATACGGCTCTTCAGTAAAGTAGTCCCTCCTTATCTGATAGATTTCCCATTGACTTGAATGGCATTCCTGTTGGAAATGTCGGCGAACGATGACAAGCGCGATTGCCTTTAGCAAACCGCAATCTAAAATTATGTTCATTAAATGTGCTATTTGAATGAAATGATGAAACACTTGTACGAGCTCCTCCTGTGAAGTGCTCCCCCGCGCCCAGGCGAAAAGGGAGAGGGGTGGAGAGAAGGAGGTTAATTGTAATTCACAGCAAAAATGACACCGGAGAGGGAAGTCCCAGAGGAGTCGCATATTCTCAAAACAAAAGTTTTCACAACACACACCTTCCAAGGCATCCCCCCCCCCCCCTCACCTCCCCAACCCCCACAAATGCTCCGCCTTGCTCCTCACTCTCTAAGTTGCCAACACTAGCTTGTCATTTCTGTTTTGTTTGGATTCCCTGAGATGTGTGAAGGACTTGATACACACATTAAAAGCTGCAGACATGTCGGTGTCTGATCCTCTTTGGGTCGCCGGCTTTAATCGGCGGGGCTCCTCTGCTCGATTTATAATGCATGCTCTTATAGATGCTGCCACAGGTGCCTCCACGTCAGGCCTGTTCTGAAGCTACTGACGGAAAAATCCAGGCGTTTTTTTTATTTTCATTCTTACGAAGGTGAAAAATTAACATGTAGCATTCAGCAGTGACACACCGTATAGCATTCAGCAGTGCTTACGCATTTTGCTTTGCCAAAAAAACACGAGGCTAATCAATCTGCTGTGTTTACACCGTTCATTACCACTTTGACAGTTATTTCTCTTCACCCGAGGAAGGATCCCTTTCATGGCGAATTGCTAGGCTGGGTGTGTGACATCCCCGACTACAGAGGTGTCCCGTGCTGGGGACGAAAGCCCGAATGAATCTAACGAAGCGGGTGTCTTGAAGATATGAGCTATTCAAATGAGACACTAAGGAAAGGGGACTCTACCATCGCTGGGTTCCTTATGATAATGTTCTCATTTGAATATAAAAGAATCTTTTGCCATTTTTTTCCCTCCCCCTCCCCTGATCAAAAAAAAAAAAAGTCAGAGCAGGTTGAATTGGCATTCCTCTCACATAGCGGGCAACACAAGGGGAGAATTAACCAGCAATTGTTCTTTGTTTGACATTCCAGCTGCGTTCAAATACAGATGCTGAAAGAGACTGCAATGTGGGTTAAATACAAGGGACAATGCAATGAAAACATTATCATGCGACTGATACCCCACTCGCAACAGCCATCTATGCATGTTTATTATGATCTAAAAGGAGGTGACACTCCTGCCAAGGAAACCTGGGTGGTTTTGGGTTGCAGTGTTTGGATTGGGGTTGTGTATCTTCAACTCCCTGCACTTGGTAGCCTGATATACACATCTAGGCAAAACAGGGATGTATAATTCAATAAGCAGCGCGCTAAAGAATTAATATATTCCAGCTAATTACACCCTTACACATTGTACGCAGCATCGTCAGACAGATTTTTACTTTTGACCTTTGTCTCAGAGGGTTGCCTTCATTACCGAACCCTTCGTTACCGCATAGGAATTTCAGAATGATTCTCTGAGACACTCCCCCTCATTTTTTATTTAGCAAACCGATGCCTTAAGTATAAATAAATCATCGGGCCAGAAAGGTACGGGTACCTGGGTGATCGAATTTGAATCCTTTACTAATTCATTTCTCTATTGAAAGAAATCAGCTCTGTCTTCTGGGCAAAAAAAAAAAAAAAAAAGACTGGGTTTGTTCGGGGGATGCATTCGGCGGGACTGACATAAGCCTTGTAGCGGGGAGTGTGCTTCAGAGTGCACTTGGCGGAGCCTGTAGAAGTGCTGAGAGGTCATAAGCTGGGGTGCTGTTGTAGCGGCTGTGTTCTGGGTTACTGAAAAGCTTTGGTTCGAGCAGAAATGAAGGGCCCGTCATGCCTTTGACAGCCAGTGATGCCTCGGGCACATCCTGCAGCCACAGCTCAATGCGCTTCCAATGGCACTCCAGACACCTTCCTAACGAGGCACGGCAGCCGTTCCATAATTACGAGGGCCACATATAAGAGAGATGCCAGGGGAGGCCCAACTTTGTTCTTGAAGGGGCTCTCAGTTCTATAATCGTAAACGGCTTCTAGGGGTACGATCATAAAGGATCCAATCAGAAAGAGCTGCAACTGGTAGGCGAGGTGGAGTTAAGCCTTTCTGACAGCAATAATGGTTCCAGAAAACAGTGAGCAGTGTCATTTTACTGGGCAAAATCTCTGTCTTGGAGGTGACTCTCTATATACTATATGATGCATCTTATACTTTTACATTGTTCTTGTCTTTGTGTCTCTGTGCAGTCGAGAGTAGGCGCTACTTAACGGAGAGATAAATGCATTTGATTGACAAGACAGTGACCTGAGAGCGTGATCTGTGACCAGTATTGATTGGTCTGCTGTGAATGATGTATGGTGGTCTTTGTTGAGAGCCTTTCGACTTAAACACATAGTTTTAAAATGTGAAGTGTTTTGCACAAGCTCTTCAACTGCAGTGTGAGGTGTCAATGGAGAGAAGTGCACTTAAGAGAGTCTGAAGAGGCATCATCTATGCCCTAGGCATGTGATTTGCACAATAACAAGCTGTTAAAACCTGCATTAGCCAGTGCAAACCAAAGACATTCTGGGTTAGAGGGGAAATTTTGCACGACTATGAGTGTGGCACCTGTACAAATAGTGGCACCAGGATCGGGTTCACCACTCTAGGACTGCTATCACTGACGAAACCAGTGCAGTGGTGATGTAGGTGCAAGCTAATGGTGAAAGCATTGGAAATATTAACAGGTGCACCTTGAGCACAAACCGCCCCCCGCCACTGAAATGTTGCAACGGCTCTTTGTGTCCAATAAACCCACCTCATTAATTTTTCCAATTATTATTCCTTTTCAGTTCTCTTTCTGCCGGGGCAGAGCCGCAGACCAAACGAGGGGAAAATAATTAGCTACTCCCAATATTACTGAGGTGCTGGGCGGGCCTGGGTCAGTGCGAGCATCCTGCCGATCCTGACATTTTAAATTACCTGAACAATACCTGAAGCAATCTCTGGACCTAATTAACTTCCCGCCGAGACCAAATGTACACATCATTTAAAAAGATAGATACGAGAGGACAAAACACACGCCCAGGCACCCTCCCCCCCCTCCCACCCCTGCCTCCCTCTCTCCCTCCTGCTCAAGTTCTTGCTCATATGCACGAGTCAATCCTCCACCCGCCAAATGTATTATATTATAAAGGAGAGGGACTTTCTTTCCATCAAGTAATCAATGCGCCATTGGAACGAGTTCATTTTAATGCACTCAATCTTGCCTTTAATGTTTATGGCTCACGGGCGTTGCAAGCGTTGGGATGCAGGAATGTTATATGGCTTCGGTTTCGGCCCATTTCATCAAATATTCATGTGCTCAAAAAACGGGCATCAAAATAGCAGTGAAGGAGAATTGCATTCAGTGTGTCTATCTTGCTGTCTCTCTCTCTCTCTCTTCCTTCCTCTTTCTCACTCTCTTAATCTGTCTCAGTCTATTCCAAGTATATTTTTCTGTTCCTTTATCTCTTTCTCGCTCTCTTTTTCTCCATCTCTCTCTTACTCTCTGGCCGTCCTCATCTTTCCCTTCACTCTGTAATTCTCTCTGTCCCTCCCTCCATTCTCATACAATCTCTCTCTCTCTCTCTCTCTCTCTCTCTCTCTCTGTCCCTCCCCTCTCTTACAATATATTTCTCTCCCTTTCTCTGTCTCTCTCTATCTCTGTCTCTCTCTCTTGCCCCTTCCTCTTACACAATTCTCTCTCTGTCCGTTGTTTTCCCTGTGTGTCTCTGTTTCTTGCTTTCTTATCTCTCTTTTTCTTTATTTCTCTCTTTCCCATTTTTATTTCTCTTTCTCTCTTCCTCTTTCCTTCTCCTCTTTTCTTTCTCTTCTTTTTCTCTACTTCTATTTGTCTTCTCTTTCTCTCTCACACCATATGTCCTCTCTCTCCACTTTTCTCACCCCTTCAATCTCTCTTTCAGTTTTTTTCTTTTTTGTAAAGCACCTCCCCTTGTTTACATTGCCCTCACTTGTGAACGTTTGTGGCCTCCTCTTTTGTCTGTATTTCAGAGATTGAGATATAGTGAAGGCATCCCTGACATACACACACACACACACACACACAGACACACGCACAGACACACACAGGCGTCTGTCAGTGTGCCGGTTGCCGTGAGATAAAGGTCTAGGTCTAAATGGCAGGCCAAAAGCAAATGATGCAAAAAGCTGAAATTTAGCAAAAGAAATAAAAAAAAAATCCATTCTTGAAGCGAGTCCCTTAACCCTCTATCCCCGACTCCGTTTTCCCACTAAATGCGAGCAGCGTATTCTGTCTGTCGCTCTGTGAGGAGGCCCCATTCTTCATCGGAGCTACTTCACTGCAGCACCCCAAGTAATATTAATTTTGCAGCTAGCCTCTTTAAGGCCTTTTGCGCCGAGCATGTTTTTAAGTGTGTGTAAATTCTTAACAGCGCCCTTGGCTTTCATTTGTCCTTTTAAAGAAACATTTTCTGAAGAGAGCGAGGCCTCAGATCTAGATGTGGTGGCCCACTTTACTCACACAAACTGCATATGAAATCTTAAACATATGGTATTAAGCTGATTCTGCATGACTTTGAGCTGTCTCAATGAAGCCCAGGCTTCAATATTAATAGACTTAGCTCAAACAATTATGAACAGTGATTCAATGTTTGCTTTTGTCAAGCAGACTCCATTTTTGTTTCATAATGTACACTCAGCAAAAAAAAAAAACCCCACTCTTTTAGAGCTACAACGAAACAAGATTTTGATTGTGATGTTTTGTACGCTATTTCAAAGTATTTGCTACCAACTTAAGCACACTTTGGTTCATATATCTACTGAACATTAAATAATACTCATAGACGTCACTTGTTTTTCGTTACTCCTTTTGGCTCCGCTTTGTTTTAAGGATCTCTAATGACTTATTCATTAAATATAAATGTAGCAACAGTGTAACTATTGGAAACGTGCTTACTATTACAGAACAGTGTATGTAAATGCAGGTCTATCAACTTCATATTCACTTGTTGCTCAACAGGGATTTGTTTTTATCACTTATCACTCATGATCTTCCTTATGTTGCACCTGTCACAGGGGCCGGGTCTAGCCAGCTCCCGTGATTTACCTCTAAGCACAGACAGCAAGGATCCATGCTATGAGTCTTTATTAACGAGAACAAAACAGAAATCGAACCTGGCTCAATGGCCGCTACAGAACATGAACATGAAAATGTGAACACGGCAGGACAGGAGAAGACTAAATGAGGTGACTGACTGACCAGTGAGGGAATTCCAGACAGAACTTAAAAACAAGACCTAATCACAGACACAAACACAGAACAGATGAAAGCAAGACACGTGACAAATGAACTAAACAGACATGAACATCAAAATAAAAGTCCCAAGAAACAAAACGAAAAGTGGCCACCGACCCAACCGTGACAGCACCCCATGAACGGTAGAACATGAAAAATCTTTAGTTCCAAATTATACGGCTCCTTGAATACCAAAGCTTGAGTAACACAATTCTATAAAATAAAGGTTTAAATAAAGTGTGTATATCTAATAAACAGAAAAAATACAACAGCCAACGTACATTAACCCAATCATTTCTGAAAACACAGTGTGTTCAGTAAATGGTCTAGGCTTCACTTACGTAACAGCAAAGCTTCATGGAGCATTTTAGGTGGGAAATGTTGCTCTGGGCAAGTGACCTGAATGGTGTCCATGAATGGTGCCAGGAGATGAATGTTTGGTATCATCTGCGTTGTCCACCTCAACCACATGGGGGCTGCTCTTGGTCTTCATCATGCCACTTACTCATGCAATTTGATAACCTTTTAAAAACGAATGGGGATGAAATATGCAATTTAGTTTAATTTTTTTCCCCAAGTCCCCCCACCCAACCCATGTGCAGAACAAAGGGGTAGAAGATGGATAGATGGATGGATGGTATTTCTTTTCGATGCCAATTTTGTCACAAAATCCAGGTTTGGTGCAAATGCAGTGAGCCAAAAGTGACAGAGGCAAGTTTAAATTAATTAAATCAGAAGTGGCCTTGTGTCATGTCCATGGTCAGCGGCCACTAAAGGCCACGCTTTCTGTTTTGTTTAAGGGGACTTTTATTTTGAAACATGGCTGGAGGAACGTTCACAGTTAAGTGGTTTTTGATTTGTTCTTCGTTTAGTTCTGTTTTGCATATAAGTGCCTTTGTGTCCTGCACTTCTGTGGGTCCACCGTCATTCTACCATCTTCAGTTGCCCTATTACAAGTTTCTGGTTTGTTTAGGCCCTTGTGCCTTTTTGGTTTCTCTTTTGTAAATAGAGTAAAATGGAAACCTGCATCTGTGTCTCTTTCCCGTGGCTAGTGCTGACACCTTGTCTCCACTGGTTATATCTAGCAGTCTATAAAGTCTATAAAGCTTTTCAAATCAAACCTTGTAGTCCACTTGTATTCTGGTTGTTTCTGGAGGTAGAGAGGAAGGTGAGTCTCTCTGATGGTCCTGCTCTTACTTCTCCTGGTATCACTGTCCTGCAGTAGAGCTGAGCTGATGCAGCCCTGATCATTCTCTGTAGGCCCTAAATGTCCTGTGCTCAAACCAGTACACTGGTTTAACACTTCTCAACCAGATTGTGTAGTTGACACTGCTGTATAGTGTGGAATCATTGGGGTGTAACAATATTAATCTGATGAAACTACAACTTTCATGATGCGCTTGGACACACGTTGCCTTTCACTGGTCTCCTTCATGATGAGAGTGTTGCTGATGGTGTGGAGTATGAAGTGTGATGTGCTGTACTTAGGAACCGCTTGAAATGTTTCTGACACTCAAAGCTGAGCTGGAGACGTCCATGTGCGTCTGGGCTCCATGCATGTGTGTGTGAGTGTGTGTGTGTCTGACGGAGCTGTACTGAGCGATCACGTCCCGCTGTGTGCTCTCCCTGAGATCAGAGATCACAGCTCTCGACCACACATGCTCCGGGGACCCCAGCCTACTGCAATATTTACCTGCTACACGAGCCCACATGGCAGAGAGTTGCCACTCAGCAGCCCCGCAAAACACCTTCTAATAGAGCCATCACACCACATTAGCTGATCTCTGGAGCTCCTAGTCCAGCATGTGTTACATCTATGAACATTGGCAATTTAACCCAGAAGTCAGTGCCTTTGGAGGAACACTTATTGCTTATTTTAGAAGCTGAAAGTTTCTAAAATACTTGCTTGTGTATTTAATGTGCTCATTAAATACACAAGCAAGATTTTGCCATTTAAGTTGCAGCTCATTTCATTAAAAGATCTCTTATCGCAGAGTAGCTAACAGACGTGTTGATTTAGCTCCATTTCTAGGTTCTATGAGAGTTTTTCAAGGAAAAGCCATACTTAAAAAAAATGATGGTTCTAAATGGATATTAGTTTGAGCATAGAGTTCATGAAGGTTTAACTTAATGAACCAGACAATAAAGGAACTGAAAATAAATTTAAACTCCAAAAGCCCTTTTTGTGGTGTTTTTGATTTTTGCCATTTAAGTATAACATTGGCTGCTTTGCTTATTGTGCCTCCACTGAGTTCAAGCAGGATAATTCGCGCAGTAACTTTTAGGGAATCATTTCCAATCATGCTTAGTAAAATAAAGTCAAGTCAGATTTGTTTATACAGCATTATTTTACAGTACTAAGCAGCTTTACAGAATCTGGGTCTGAACCCCTGGTGAGCAAGTTGAGAGTGTCAGAGACACAAACTCCCTAAAGGTGGAGGAAGAAATCTTGAGAGAAACCAAGGAAACGCATTCTTCTCTGGGTTGGAACCACATAGTGAGAGCAAATAAAATAATATTACTATAGAGACTTAGCCAAGCTAGGTCAAGTACAAGTCTGTACTTAGTAGCAGAAGTTTTTGCTAAAGTCTGTATGAGTAGTTTGGTTGCAGGTGTGCCATCGTGGTTAAGTGGTCTGAAGGACAAGTAAGCGGGAGATTGAAGATACTTAGTACATTAACATCAACGTAAAGTAAATATGTGCACTGAAGTGCACTCCTCTGCTTACGTGAATGCAACATTTAAGTATTTCACTTTTGAAACTCAAGACACGTTTACTCAAGGCGGGATTCAATCCACGGCAAGCAGGGTTAGAGCATGAGGCTTCGGTAAGCCTCAGGTGGTGGAAGAAGTGACTTAAGAAAGTGAAACTGGTAGGAGGGAAACTGGCCACTCCAACACCCTCAAACAAAACAGCACTGAGCCTGGCGAACTCGAATTCGCAGAGAGGAAGTAATGTAAAGTAAAGCTCGAGATGAGTACTTAAATGCTTGAGAACTCAGGAACTCTAGAACTTTCCAGCTCAAGTCAGTGCTTGTAAAAACAAAGACCCAACAATGAGTATGGAAGCCGGTTATGAAGGGCTCTCCTCATGCACAGCCAATGCTGGCAGATTGCAGGACTTTGTCTTACATTTACGACATTTATCAGACGCTTTTATCCAAAGCGACTTCCATTCCCTACCTACAGGGGGCAGTCTCTCCCT